>NDGM011189531.1:0-10124 GCA_002564305.1 Octomys mimax
ATAAGAGCCTCAGCCTCCCTTTGTTCCAATCCAGAGAATTCCTTATCTTCCCAAATTCTCTCCTGCCCTCCAAGATAATGAAGCCCCTTTCCCTTTATAATGAAGCCCCTTTCCCTTTTCCCTTCTGCCTGTTTCTCTGCTGCGACACCATCAAAACCTATCAGTGAGTGGAAGCAGGGTGGAAGCAGGGCAGCATCTTCGGCAGAATCACCAACAGCGGGCCAGTGCGCTGGGCCCCTGGGTACCAGGACCAGAGAGGACACCTGAGCCCCACATTCACTGCAGGGAAGGCTGACGCTGCAGGGAGACCTCCCGCCCCGACCAGACGGTCGGCGGAGCTCAGAGTGGACCGGAAGCTGGGGCTTCCACGGAAGGACCTGGCTGGGTGAAAGTCAAACTGTTTCAGAGCCTGAGCCAGGACCAGCGCACACAGTAAGCTGCTGCCTGCGAGGACCTTGATCCCTGCCCCCACCAGGGAGGCTGGGAGCGCCAGAGGCTATGCTTCAGCTGGCAGGACTGACATTGAGAGGTGAAGGGGTGGTGCCTGCCTGTGTGACCCGCACTTCCCCGCATGAAGGGACTCAGCATTTCAACCCAGACCCGGGGGATCCTGCAGGGCAAGAGCTAGATTTGTCTTCCTGCCTGAGGCCATCACCAATTATGTGTGCTGTGAGGCAGGCTGGCCTCCCACCAGAGCGGGAGGTGAGGACGCTGAGGAATGTCCCTCTGATCTAGCTTATTAGTTAAAGGTATCCAGGTTGGAGATGGTGCTGCACAGAAATAAAGAAGCGAGATCCAAATCCGCACTGGCTGGGGGGCCTGGGGCCCGAGTTTCTAACCTCCCTAGGTGAGTCCCCTCGGGTGGGAAATGGGAGTCATCGCAACACCCACCTGGCAGGGTCTTGCTAATTCACAGCTGCAGCCCCCTGAAAACGACACAGCCTGCCCTCCAGGTGGGAGGACCACCAGGAAGTAGGTGAGGGAGCAGGGCTCAAGCCTGGGGCACCATTAGTGCTAGAGCGCTCCCTAGCCGCCAAGGGTCTGAGTTCAAGCCACAGTGCCAAAAAAAAAAAAAGGAGAGATACCACAGCTAAGAGAGATGCGACTCAAATGCCAAGGAGTTAGCAAGTTAGCAGCGTGAAGTCCGACTCCCCGGAGCGTTGTTTTTGGCAGTGTTTGCCTTTAGTTGTTGAAAATAACCTGAAGCCATTATGAGTGGGACACGAGTGTTTCCCCGCCTCTCTCCTGAGCAGGTCTAGCTCTCTAGTGAGAGCTCAGGCGTGTTTCCGTAGCAAGAGAAACATTCTGTCCGTAGGAAACAGCACCGGCAGCCGCTTCCCCACCAGAGTGACACAAGAGCAAGCCCGACCCTCAACCAATGGGTCCCCGCTGTCCACGCTGTAGTTTTGGTTTTTGAGGTTTTTTGTTTGTTTGTTTGTTTTTTTAATGAATTTAGGACAGGGTGTACAGGGTCTCACTACTCAGATTGGACTCAGTGATCTTCCTGTTTTCAGACTTCCGAGAGCTGGGATTAGAGGTGCACGCCACCACACCCAGTCTCCATCTCCATCTCAGTGCACCCCGGGGGCAGGGCCGGCACGGCATGCCGGGAATCGAACCCGGGCCGTTGCGCTCTGCCAAAGCAGGCGCTTTAGTCCACTGAGCTATCTGGCCAGCACTCCTGCCATAGTTATAATTTTCTATCATTACCAGATCCACCAGTCTGCCCAACACCTGCTTTGTAAAATCCACCTGCCTCTTAGGCAACAGCACAGATTTGGGGGAAACCACACAAGCTTTCCTTCGTGTTTGCAGGTGCAGAGCTAACTGTGGACGTGTAGCCCAGGAGAACCAGGAACACCTACCCATCACATGAGGGAGGTCGCAGCAGGTAGCTGCTACCCGGGCGCTGCTGGACATCTTGCTACCTTCCTTTGCCAAGGTCTGAATTCCTGAGCCTCAGGGACACCTGGCAGCTTCCAGAAGCAACTTCATCCCAGCAGGCCCAGGCCAGCGGCTGAGCACGTGGGCTATGCTGGCATCTCCTCAGTATCCTGTCCAATACATTCTTATTTTTTTATTTCAAACATTCCTCAAAGCTTGGAGTAATTTAAAACCAAAAGAGCCTTGACCGCCACCATCAAAAAAAAAAAAAAAAAGACAATTTTGAAAGTTTAACTGATAACTTCACAGTCACTCATCCAGCTGATTCCCACGGAAATAAAAAGCATCCGGAAAATGTATTTAATAATTGATGTAACATTGAGCCATGTTAAATGTTTTAATTTCCAAGCAATGCAATGCCCACTAAAACATCAATTAGTCCCAGCAATCAGGCAGGAATATTGGCTTCTGTTGAGGGATTCATTTATTTTAGCTCTGCTAAGTATCGAGGAAGGAGAAATCCAATGCGGCCTATAGCTCCAAGGAAGTGAAATGCTGCCAGAGTGGAAGCCAGATCCGGCCCTGGCTAACGGGGAACCTTTCCCCGTGCCCACCTCTGGCTCTCTGGAGATGGAAGAACGCCAGTAACGCTCAACTCTTCCCGCCGTTAACAGAATGCAGCCTTCCCTCCCCACAGCTTTTTCTAACTCCAAACTGAAAACAAAGGTGGCTAAGAGAGAAGAGGGCACCTGCTGGGCAGACAGGCTGACTTAAGAACTCAGAGAGCCTTTTAAATAATGACTTTTCCTTTCGGTGCCTTTTAAATGTCAGGGCTCCAGGTTCCCACTACCCTGGTTGAGCTCTGAGTCCTGGTGAGGGTCCGCCACAGTCAGAAGATTCTCTGTGTCTGTGTGGATTGACCCTGTTCAGGGTCTCGAAGGGTGGGACATCCACGCTGAGCACCACCAGGTTTGGGACATCAGAAGCAGCAGGAAGCAGCCAACCTGAAGCCCCCTGGAGATGGGTCCTCCTGAAAGCAGATGCAAGGGACACGTGAGGGCTCTAGCCTCAGAGCCTGGGGCCGTGTTCACCCCCTGACTCTGTCTGTCTCTCCATCTCCCCAGCCTCCCAGGATGGCTCAGCTTTGCACCTCAACATGTGCTTCTCTTACATGGAAATAATAGCTCCAGATGGGAAGAGAAGGGTGACGTTGAATGCAGTGAGAGTGTGTGAATCAGCACATATCAGGCCTGCTTTCAATGCAAGTGGAACCAGGCACGATGGGAGACTGAGGCAGGAAGACAGCAAGTTCCAGCCTATCCTGGGGAACTTAGCAAGACTGTGTCTCAAAATACAAAGTATCAGAAGGGCTGGGGTGCAGCTCGGTGCAAAGGTTTGGGGTTCATGCCACCACCAAAACACTAAACAAAAATGCAAACGCCAGGCTATCCCTTGGGACCTTCTGACCCAGCAAGTCTGCAATGAGGCCCAGAAAGTCGCACTTTTAAGTTCTACTTTCAGGTGACTGCGATGAGGAGCAAGCCTAGGAGATAGGAGGAGGAGTCTGGGGACGGATTCATCCATGTCAGTGCTTGCTCAGGCCCAGGACAGGTGGAGAGAAGGCCATCTAGGATCCTGCCCTCCTCACTTCCGGGCACTGCTGGCTTAAGGGAAAACTGGTGCCCACGCCTCTGCAGGGAGCAGACAACGTCTGTCACAACTATAAATACACATGCGCTGAGCCAGCAATCCTGCTCGGAAGAGTTCATCCTAGACACAGCAGAATGGGTGCGAAGTATTCAAGGCCACTGGCTGCGGCACAGTGTGCAACAGAAAATAAAAATAGAAATGCCCTTTTACATAGATTTAGTTAGATATTGCCATGGTGTAGCCATAAAACCAACATTTGCACAGATCCTGCAGATGAGCAGCTCTCTGAGGTGCATTATTAGGTTAAAAAACAGTGCATGCAGAACAAGGTGTCTGGTGAGCCTTCGTGAGGGTGCAGAGATTTGATTTTGTACTTCGTGCACAGAATGTCTCCCGACAAATACACAAGAAGCTGGTAGCACTGGTTGCTCTGCAGAAGCGAGCTGGGTGGCTGGGGAGAGGAGGCAGAGGGAGATTCCATCCCCTAAATTATCGGACCTTGTATGTCCTAACCATACACATTGTCTATTAGGATCCCAGTCACACACAAACTGTTACCTTTACAAGCTATTCTTTAAAGTATGCATATCGTTTTCCAATGCAAAATAATGCTGCATCAAAGGGCGTGGCTCCACTCTGTGAACCCCACCTCTGGCCACCTGTGGCTGCAGAATCCCCCCCCCCCAAGTTCTCATCCCCAGTGGGAGGAGGAGAATGGAGAGGGACAGTCGGGCCAGGGGCACCGAGGGCAGGTGCAGGCTCTGTTAAGCACTGTGGCCTCCTCTGGGAATCTGCATGTGCTGCTCCCCATACCTGCGATACAGTCCACTCGGCGGAGTCCAGCTCCACCGCTAGCACCCCAAGCGAGATTCGGCCAGTTCCAGAGGTTGCCACGAGTCGGCCCCTCTCCCTCCAGCCCACCCAGGGGTGTTTCCAGGTGTTTCCTGGAGCCTGTGCTCCTCGGCCGTGTGCCTGCGTGGCCACCCAGATGCGTGGGTCTTCCTCACCACATGACCACAGAGCTCAGTGAGGTGAGGCTGGATCGAGAGGTCGCTTCAAGGTGGTGGTAATTAGAGACAGGAGTCCCCAGGGTGTGGGAGAGCATGTGGAGTGAGAAGGAGATGGGGAACTGTGTCCCCAAGCAGAGTGCCACTCGGGGAGAGGGTCCCCCAGCAACATGCCCCCCCAGCAGCCCTGGGTCACTGTTACCTTCCCCTGCTTACTCCCAGTCTCACTGCTTGCTTGCAGTGCTGGGGACTGAATCTAGTGCTTCTGCACTGAACCACATCCCCAAGCCTTCTTTTATCTTTTGAGTCAAGGTCTCACTAAATTGCTAAACTGCCCAGGTTAGGCTCAAACTCTGATCTCTTTGGGGGTTTCGTTGTTGTTGCTGTTGTTGTTATTTGTTTGCGGTACTAGGGATTGAACTCAGAACTCTGTGCTTGCCAGGCCAGCACTTATTCCACTGAGCTATCTCCCCGGCCCATGATCTCTTTGCTTCATCCTCCCTGAGTGTTGAGTGACACACACGGGCCACCTCAAAGGGCTTCTGCCGTATCTGTGACCAGCTTCTTCATTTACCCTGAGGTCTTGCCTATTCTTCTCACCTCTGTACCCCCAACCCGACCTCAGATTTGGAATATACCGTGTACTTACCTATTACAGCTTTTGTCTGAATGTCCCCCAAAGCCTCGTGTACTTTTAGATGAGTTGCTCTAGGAGGTGCCTGAATCTAGTTTGTGATTGATTCCTGGCTCAAGGCAGGATTAAGGATGGGCGATTGTTGGACCCATCCACTGACTGGCCTGGCACCATCCTAATCCCAGCCCTCTGGATAAGATACAGGGGGCAGAAAGGGGCTCATTTCTCTCCCTTGATCGTTGCTTCTGCTGTCTCCCACTGCCATGAGCGGCTGCCCTGTGCCATGCGCCACCCAGCCTTGGAGCCAGCCGAGTACACCTGAAACATCCACCACCTGGGAGCTAAATAAACCTGTCCTCCTTCACCTTTGGGTGTTGGGTACTTTGCCCCAAAAATGAGAAAAGCAACCAAGACATTGTCCGATGTATATTGGTTGAATTAATACTGGCCAGTAGGCCAGAGGGTGCGAAGGAGCCACCGAAATGGCTTTTCAGTGGAAAGCCCCTAAATTTAATCCTGAGAGATTCTGCTTCAACGCATTGCAGGGAAATGTGATTTTCGCCTCTCTCCCAGGTGACTTTAAAGTGCTGCTAGAGCGAGAGTCGCTTGCGGGAAGCTGGGTAGGGAGGGACTTGGAGGTTATCTCAGAGCCTGCGCGCAGACCCCTAAAGACTCTTAGACACCCTGTTCTGACTGTAGCGCCCTCCCGCCCAGCCCTGCAAGTAACCAAGGTTCCGGGAAGGGTAGGGGAAGCCAGCGGCCGGCTCGCTCACTCGGGGGGCACGCGGCGGCGGCCGCCGGGGTGGGGCCGGCGCTCCCGGGCGCGTCCTCCCGGGAGTGGAGCCTGGCGCCGTCTCGCGCCCGCTGGAGGCTGTGCAGCTGCGGCGCGCTGAGCTGCCGGCTCTGGGCGAGCGTGACGGCCGCCGCGTTCCCAGGTCCCAGGGACGCGATCTGCTCCACGGACAGCTCCTGCGAAGGGAAAGGGGCAGGCCTCAGGGCGGGCCCTCGCTGGGTGTCCAAGCCTGGTCTGTGCCCCGAAGCTGCACAGCCTTGCCTCCGCTAGAGCCATCTGGGCGCCTCTAAGACGGGCCTTTAACATCAGAGCGCGCTTTCACTACATAAATGCATATACGGGGGAACCCACAAACTTCCAAACATGGAAAAGCAGCGGGACTGGCCATAAGCGAGTCCTACATAGAAGTCAAAAGAAAGCAGCATATACGAATTCCTGCTAGATCTGCTGACCAGTAATGTTTGGATACCTCACCTCTTCAAATGAAAAGGCAGGGGAACTGAGAAAGGTTAGAAGTCATTGTAAAACATCCTAGCTCCTAAGTAAGGCTTTCTCCCGGAAGTGTGCGGCAGTAAGGGACCGCTGAAAAGGGGACTATGATTTTCTCGCTCTGGGACAGTGCTGTTTAACCCACACAAAGCAATTTTCTGGTGCTCCAAGTCCCCATCCGGGAAAATGACAATGCAGCAAAAGCACAAGCCTGAGTGCCACAGCCCTGACTGAGCCCCAGCTCTGCCACACGCTGCTGTGCGGCCTTGGGCAGGCCACACGAAGCCTCTCTGAGCTGTGGGGTTACCTGTGAGATGGCTCGGAGAACTCATCGCCCATGCCAGTACAGACACCTCAGCATGACGGCCTGAGAAGCAGGCCACGAATGCCTCTGGGGCTCGGAGGAGGAAATGCACAGCGACCTAGGGGCCATGTCTCCCGCCAGCCGGAAGTGGGAAAGCCTTCTGGGCACACTGTCTTTGAGAGTCATGAACAAGATGCTTTCTGAGGTTGACCAGTATCAAAGGGTTTGGGGACTAGTTCCTGTGGGAGTGGATAAGATAGGATGACAGGGTTCTGGCCTCTAACTTCACTCTGATTTTGAGTTCCCCCTTAATCTCAGAACTATTACATTTATAATCTCATCCATTCCTCTTCTCTCAGGCACCCTCTTCTCCTGTCCAGGTAGATGCTTCCCTGATGATATAACTCATGCTCCTGAAGGTATCGGTGGTCCCTTCCAGCTCTGGCTACCTCCCTCCCGGCTTCACCCCTGCAGACTGCACTCTAGGAGAAGGCATCTGCATCCACAGTTCCCAGGAGCCCCGCCTTCCAGACTCTCTTCTGCCTAGAAATGCGATCCCTTCTTTCTGCCTAGCTTACCTGTCCTCCAAGATAGAATTGCACCTCCTCCTCATCTCAGAGAGAGGAGGGAGAGGAGGGAGGGAGGGAGGGAGAGACAGAGAAAGAGAGGCTTATATCTACCATTAACAGAGTCTGTATTACAAAAAATAACTATCTTTCCGACACTGCCCTATGACCCATGGGCCAGATTAAATCTCTGGGCCTACTGTGTTTTCAAAAATGAATTCAAATTGGCTGCCAACATTTAATTATCAAGAGATTTCACATAAAAATGAAGGTTCCTGGTTGCCTCTATTAAGAAAAAATAAGGTCCAGCAATACTGGGACCTCAGGATCACAGCACATCAAGGCGCCAGAGATGAGAAACAGCCTCCTCATGTTAACAGGGCTCTCCCTTCCCCTCAGTCCCACTCAGCCTGCTACATCCTTTCTGTTACCTTCCTGGCCCCTGAAGTCACTGTCATGATGTCTTCACCAAAGATCCCAAGTGCCAGATCCCAAGTACCTGTAACATGGAGCCTAAGACATTGTAGGCTCTCAATAGGT
Source organism: Octomys mimax (assembly GCA_002564305.1). Taxonomy (NCBI): domain Eukaryota; kingdom Metazoa; phylum Chordata; class Mammalia; order Rodentia; family Octodontidae; genus Octomys; species Octomys mimax. The sequence continues at coordinate 7,868 of NDGM011189531.1, forward strand.
CTCTCTGGAACAGACAATACCTTAACAATGAAGCACCCACAACTGTCCTCCAAATGAGACCAAGGATAAGTGCTTAGAAAAATGCTAGAACCACGCTGCCTGTCCCAAGCAGAACAACCGTAGAAGGGAAGCGGGAACTGGCGAGGCTGCGCAGACACCTGCTCTCCACCTCAACAGCGGGCACACCTGCGAGCGGTTGGGAGCTGTCCAGGGTGCTGACGCTGCTCTCTGTCAGCTGTCAGTCTTAAAATGATCCAGTAACGTGGCAGCACGGGCTTGGGCGCCTTATCCAGGGGTGGTGGATGGAATGCACCCCTACATTACTCAGGACACCAGGGTCACTCCACATCAGAGCTGGCTGTCCCACCCAAACATTCCCAGTGCTGTACCTGGACAGGAAGCCAGGGGCTCGCAATGAACATCCTGCTTCCCTCACTTCAGCGTACCCATTTTCTCCCTTTCAGTTTCTCCACACCAATTAGTCATCTGTCCTATGGTGATCTGCCTAACACTTTTCTTTAACTCAACTATAATATTTGTACCTAAAAGGAAACATTACAAAGCTCCACACTCTGTCATCCGCTAATCTGATGTTCAAAAACTGGCACTACCCCCTTCCAAAGTTTAAGACAAACTTATTTACTAGCAAACTTTGACCTGAAGTGATGTGAAGCTATTTTTAATCTATTCCAATTAGTGCAACTTGCTGCAAATTTCCTCACAAAAACGTTAATGCATTCACTTACCGTTACTTCAGACACTACTAGAGGTGCTAAGGTACATACAGTACACACATGGGGTGATCTTTTGAAAATGTGAAGAATTATCCTGAATACATCTGTCCCCCGGGGGTTTAGAGAAAGCCTTTATAAACCTATCACATCACTATAAATAGAAAGTCAGTATACCGTGCTATCAAAAGAAGGTGACCACAAAAATAAATGTTATTAAAACACAAGCAGTTTTTAAAACTTTTTTAAACACCTAAAATGACCTTGTGGTGATCCACTGTGGGCACAGAGCTGCCCCCCTGGCCCTATGAGGAGGCAGGGGCAAGCCCCAAGACGCCAAGACTTGTTCCCCACTTCCCCACGTGACCTGAAATGCACCCTGCTCAATCTATCCCGGAGGATCTGAGCACCTACTTTGAACACCCCATAAGGAAGGCATTTTATTGCTGATGGCTGAAAATACGGCATCAATTCCTTGTCGAGCATTCGGAGCTCTGCCTTGCTTAATCCAGCTGGGGAGAGAAGGGAATCATGAGGGTTTAGTTCAAGCTATCAGAACTCTACTTGTTTTATTAATGGTGCTGCATAATGTACCAATCTGCATGTCCCGGACAATCATCATTCCTTACAAAAGGCCCAGAAAATCACATAGGGGAATCAAGTTCCTTAATCAACTCAGAAAAATATGTGGGTCACATTAGCCTTGATTGGCCTCCTACAGGGAAATGTATGCCCAGGAGGAGCTTCAACTTACACACTTTAAGATTGTGTATAAATCTACTTAGAGGCCAATTAAATCACGTTCTATACCAGTGCATTTCAAACTGTAGCATGCACAAGAACCTTAAGGAAGATTATTTTAAAAGCATATTTGCAGATTCTACTTTGTGCAACTTCAAGTCTAGGCTACAGTAACTCCATAGATGTGTGTATGTAGCCAAGGATTATTATTTTATTTCACTTTAGCGCTAGATTTAAGATGGAAAAGGTATGTTCTGCAGACCTCTTACCTGCAATTGTCCCAAGTTCTTGCAAGACAGAGCTGGTCCATTCAGTGGGCTTCCCAAACACAATTTCTGCCTTCCTCTTAAATTCAGCCAAGACATGGTTGCTGCACAGTAATTTCCCAATTCTGGCCACCACCCTTCTTGTTAAAGAGAAAGGAATATAATATGATCTTGGGGTAATCTCCAACCAAAAACCAATGTGCATAAGGTAAGTAGGCTCAGCACTGAGAAAAAAATCTAGCTAATCCCACTCTGGTACTAGCCCAGAAAGATCCAAAGCATCAAAAAATGGTGAATACAAGATGGACAGAGGGTGGGATGGATGGATGAATGGATGGATGGATGGATGGGTGGGTAGATGAATGGATAGATGCAAGGGTCGATTTATGGAAAGATGGATGGATGGATGGATGCATAGATGGATGTGTGGGAGGGTAGTGGATGGATGGATGGGTGAGTGGGTAGATGGATGGATGGATGAAGTGGGTGGATGGATGGATGGATGGATGGATAAGTGGG
>NDGM011189536.1:0-11495 GCA_002564305.1 Octomys mimax
GATTTACCCTGAAACCCTGTACCGCAGTTTATAGATCCTTTGTCAGTGTCAGCCATGTGGATGCTATGTCACAAATTGCTTGACCAGTTTACTCTCTGTGACTTGAGTTTTTAATTATCATGATTTTAATTTTTTATTTCATATTGGCTTATAAATATGAAAGCCTGAGAGAATGTTTTCTCTCCATGTGACTCTCTTTTTAAGTTCTACAATTTGTGACATAGTTTTATAAATACTATAGTACTAATATTAAGTAACATCTAATGAAGGAAGTGAGGCTGGGACACTTGTTGGGAGGATGTAGAATTTAAGTTGAACATGGAACCAGTGATTTTAATTAAGGGGAGGAAAGTAGAAGTGTTGGTTCTGACAGAAACTGAAATGGTCATGGCTGATGGCCATGTACAGTGAAGATGAACAGGCCTTCCAGGTGCAGTGCAGTATAACGAAGTGTGTTGGAATGGAGAGAGACTGGAACATGATTCTTGGAGGCAGAGTCTGTTAGTCTTGTGCGTCTTTTCCCCCAGCTTCTAGAAAATGTGTGACGTAAGAAATTAATATTCTTTTTACCATTAGGGTTAGAAGGGGAGAGAAGTAGCTGCAAATGGATTTTCAAAGGTTTTAAACATAGGCAGAACACGGAGAACTTTTGACAGTAAACATTTATGAAACAGGTTAGAGTAAATTTTCTGTTTTAGGTGGAGAAACTTGAAAACTACTCTTGACAGTGCAACACTAAAAATGCCTTTTAAATTTGGAAGTAAGTGTTCAAGAAGGTTACATTGGCAAGACATTATAAGCAAATGATGTACTGTGAATTAGTGCTTTAAGAAGATGAAGAGGGACACCAGCACAAGATTCCAAATAGGTATTATGGCGAAAGCCCTAGAAAGGTACCTCAGAAGACATTTGGAAGAGAGACTCAGTGTAGCGATGATGGAAGGAAAAGGGAAGGAGGAACCAAAGGTGGTGCCATAGTCAAGCTGCTTCACTTGAGCTACCGTGTGGCAGTGTAGTAGGAATATTAAACTAAGCTTGGTATCTTTTCCAGAGAAATAGGTGCAAGAGATGAAAGAACTATGAAGAATTTATCTTTAGCTGTGATGGATTTAAGTGATGGAAAGTTCCTCGTATGGAAGTGTTCAGAAAGAATATAGAAATTCAGAAATCAGTGTACAGAACTGAAGTAAAGGAAATCAGGCATGCAAAAGGCATGCAAATCATAAACTAAAGCGGTTCAAGAAGTAGAATATCAGTTTTTTCTCTCTCTCTTTTTTTTTTATCAGACAGAATTAGTAATAGTATACAGAAAGGGGAGACCCAAAGGTCAGATCAGCAAATCAAGGAGAGAAACTGGTTAACAAAATCTGAGGCTTTAAACAGGGGCAGGCAAGTTACAGCCTGTGGCTATTTTTGCAAATAAAATTTATTTGAACACAGCTGTCTTCTTTGCCTATGTCTACTTTTGTGTTACAGTATTAGAGCTGAGTATTTGGTATGGGGAGCAGCTAATACCCTCCTCCCTTGCCCAAACTACTTACTCTCTGGCCCTTTAGAGCCAGAAGATAGCTGGCCTCTGCTGTGGAGACCTGAGAAATGAAGAACAAAAGAGCACTCGTCGTATTTTATAATTCTGATATCTTTGATAACCTGAAAGAGTTCAGTTTTATCCTGAGAACAAATGGTTGCTACAGCCTGCTCTGTGCCTGGCGTGGGTTTTGGTAGTACGGTCTGGGAAGAGGCTTGGTAGCAAGCAGTTAATTACTAAGAATGCATATGTAAATGGTTAGAAATGAAAGTGGTGTGTGTAAACATTTTCTTTTATGGAGTATACAAAGAAACGCCTTGTAGTTTAAAGGTTATAAGAGGAAGAAATTTGAACATAGGGAAAATATGAAAGAAACATTAATTGGAGTTCCTTTAGAGAGGCAGTAATGCCATTAGAGGAATTAATGGTGTAAGACTTGGATGTAGGGAGTGCCTGAGCCTCATTACAGGAAATGAATAGAATTGTTTGTTGAATTAAGAATAGTAATTGCTCACACAGCTGTTTTTAAATGGCAAACTGTGTTAAGGTAATCAGCAAAAATCCACTAGAATGTACTTGATAGTTATACAGAAACTGCTTTATTGGTACTGACTGATGGTCCTAAAGGGTACCATAAAAACAAACAAACTAAAAGCCTTTATATGCAGTTTTCACATTGGTATTGTTTTTTGTTTAATGTGTAAGTGCAGTTATAAAGTGTCCCTCTTCCTTCTCTAACCACTAAAGCCGAGTGCACTTGTCTTGTTTAGGCGAGCAGCAGTGTGGGCTTGGGACCAACGAGCACCGCGGGGCGCTCCCGCTGGAGGAAGAGCTCTGTTTGCTTCTCTGACTTCCCCAGATGACGGGGGTGTTTCATTGTATAGTTGCGCTTGGTTCTGTCTGTTTTCTGCTTTTTCCATCTACATTTTGTACCTCCTTTCTTTTGGATTTGTATATTCTTAGGACTATATTTTAGCTGTAAGGTGGCTTTCTACCAATGCCTCTTTTTTTAGTTTTTAGTTTTTTTCTTTTTAGTGGGTTTAGTGGGGATATCCTTCAAGCTGTCCTTGTCATATGCATTACCTCTAAATGCTATGTTTGCTTTGAACAGCTGTATGTGTTTTAAGTATTTTGAAAGTCAGTCTTTTGGTTTGGATTGGTTTGGTTTTTTGAGACAGGATCTTATTATATAATTATGTAGCCAAAACTAGCCTTTAACTCCCAGGGGTCCTCTTGTCTCGGCCTCCCCAGTGTGAAAGTCTTTTTAATTATTCTATTAATGATCTTTGTTTTTCCTTCAAATTCAGAGTTTCCCTCTACTAACATGGTTTCTTTCCGCACTTACTTTAGTAACCTTGTACTGGAGTGACATTGAAATGCAGTCTTTGCTTTTTGCTTAAAAATGTCATTAAAGGCACTTTCACACAGCACAGTGGGTCTTAACTCTCTCCACCCCCATGACCTTCAGGTGTTCTGCAGATGATTTTTCACATCTGCTGTCAGCTACAGTTTCTGAAGTTGGATATAGAGTAGTTTTTTTTTTCTTTCATTTTTTGTTTTAATGTATTTAGTAAATGGTCTATAGGGTCTCACTACACAAATGGGACTCATGATGATTCTACTGTTTTCAGCCTCCCAAGCTTTGGGATTATAGGTATGCACCAACATGCCCAGTCTCAATCGCCCTCTTAGGGTGCCCTGGGGATGGGGCCAGCACAGCATGTCTGGGATCAAACCCTGGTCCCTGTGTCTGCCTAAGCAGGCACTTTAATCAGCTGAGCTATCTGGCCAGCCCTTGGAGTAGTTTGAATTGTTCCTTGCTATTTAATATGGTCCTTTCTGGCCTTTTTTTTTTTTTTTCCCCTTTAAATTTTGTTTTTTTGCAGCTTGATTATAATGTGCCTCAGTATGACTTTCTTTGTATTTCTTGGTTGTGGAGTTTTCCAGGTAGTCTTTAATTGGTAAATTAAATATTTCTCACCGTACTTATGAATGAGGGGTGCCATTATTTCTTTAAATACTTGTGCTTTATTGTCTGTTCTTTCACTATTGTTTTTTAAAAATCTCTTTTGAGGTCTCTGAGGCTTTGTTCATTTTCTTTTAATTTTTTTCTCCTATCAAGTCATTTTTGTTGATCTTTTATTAAATTTATTTTCTCCATTGTCTTTTAAAGCTCACCCAGAACATTTTATTTGAGATATTTTATTCTTTTAGGAAATATTTTTTATGACTTCCAGTTTTTTAATTTATTACAAGCATATGTCTATTGGTCATTAAGCAAATCTCCTATAGTACACACACACACACACGCGCGCACACACACACACACACTCACACACACCCCATTTTGTTTCTGTGGGTCTGGTGTTGCATCCATGGAGTCAACCAGCTGGATCAAAAGTATTTTTAAAAATTGTACCTCCGGGGAAAAAAAAAATTGTGCCTCTGCCAAACACACCCAGATGTTGTTGTGGCCATTGTCCTCAAACCAATGTGTTCTAGCAGCTATTGATTCTGTATTTGCATTATGCTAAGTTTTGTAAGTAATCTGGAAATGATTTCTGTGAGACTTGGGCATCTCAAGATCTGACATCATCGGGGCTCAGGGACCAGTTCCTCCTAGATAATGAGGTGCGTGTTTGTCATATAGAATGAATGTATCGCTCTCTCCCAGGATTTATGGTAGGTATTTGTAGAAACTTCCTGCACCATATGGATGGAAGCAGAGTTCTCTGCCTCAGTTTTGAGAATTCCCCAATTCTTTGTACTCTGCTTTTATTTTTTTAAATTTTACTAATTCTTGAAATTTTAGTTACTGTAGTTGCTTGATATCACTTTTTAGATTTCTTTATTAACCTTTTTTGTTACTAAATTCTTATGATGGACTGTCACCAGCTTTACATGTTCTTAATTCATTAAAAGAATTCATTAAGTTGGATATAGAGTACTACACTTACAGAGATGAACAGACCTATTCCTTGCTGTAAGTTTTTTGATATATGTGAAAGCAGAAATCAGTACTAAAGACATAACAAAGCAATTTTTAAGGAAGTGTTACTAAGTTAGAAGTAGTTGATAGATGACACTTCACAGATGAGAGAGCATTTGATTTTAGTGTGATTGACAGGAATGTCCTTGGTAGCTCAGTGTGGTTTTGTATACAGTAAGTCCTAACTTAAAAACTTTCACAGATACAAACCAGCCTCGCCTTTGGTTTATTTTATGCTTTACGTTGTGTATTTGTGTCAGAGGAATGTAAGATTCATTTTGTCAGACTTAGGACAACTCAGACTTATGCACGAAGATTGTCCTAGAAAGGAACTGGCTTGTGTGGTTTGGGACTTCTGTATCTCAGCACTGTGGGAAGCTGAAGCAGAGGCAGTGCAAGGTGGAGCCCAACCTGGACAACTGTGTGATTGAACACGAACGATCCTGTCTCAAAATAAAAACGTGGTAGGGGATGTGGCTCAGTGCGGCAGCCTCAGGTTCAGTCTCAAGGACCTGCAAATAGAAAGGGAAGGGGGAGAAGAGGGAGAGAGACCAAAGAAAGAAGGGAAGGAAGCAGTAGAGAAGGGAGAGAGGAAACGAGGAGGAGGGAAGGACAGGGATGGAAGAGAAGAGCAGGTGAAGAGAAGAAAGGAGGACAGAACCGGCCAGATCACTCAGCTGATTAAAGCGCCTGCTTAGGCAGATGCAGGGGCCAGGGTACAGTCCCTAGTGTGCTGTGCCAGCCCCACCCCAGGCATGCTTGAGAGAGCAACTGAGACTGGAATGGTGGCGCGCCTGTAGTCCCAGTGCTTGGGAGGCTGAAAACAGGAAGATCACTACAAGTCTGATCTGTGTAGTGAGGCTCTGTAGACCCTGTACTGAATACATTAAAGAAAAGGAAAGAAAAGAGGACAGACAGTAGGTGGCAGAGATGATTTGGATGCCTATTCTAGGGCTGGAAATCAGTGGAAGTGGCATATGAGTGTGTGACAAGTCTTGGTATTTAGTGAATGGTGAATGTCCTAGTGAGAGTGGAGCATAGTGGGACCCAGTAAGACACTGAAACCAAAGATAAATTGAGACTCCTCGAAGAATGCCGTGCGTAAGAGTGTGAGCATCATTCCCAACGTGGAACAGACACGTTTAAGGAGTGACTAAATTTGATTCAGCCTGTATTTATGCCAAGATACATGTGTCGGCAATGTTTAGTGTTAAACAAAATGAGCATAATAGGCGAGTGAAGCCATGTGCATGTATACCAGAGAGTTGGACATAGAACAAGTGGGGTAGTTACTAGAAATAATGCCATGGTGTAGATGATACCGTGAGTGTCTGGGTAAGGGAATATGAGGAAGGAAATGTTGCCGAATTTAACAGAATAGTTATGTTCCTCACCACATTTGTAAGTGTCCGGTAATGTGCTATGTGAAACTTTCTGTGCATTTTTAAATTTAAAAAGTCTTTGGTACCATCATACTTAAATTGCTCAGTAGTGAATATGGAATGATTTTCTTAGGCCATGAGGATGGGCAGGTTCCTTTCAGACTCATAGTATGACTTCTGTGGTTTATCTGTGAAGCTAGGGAAGATTATGGTTTTTCTAAAGCTTTTAAACTTTTTCTCTTTGAGAATAATTACTTGTCTAATTCATAGTTACTTGTAGTTTAGCCACTTGCTGTGATTTTCAAAATACTATTCAGTTGTTCAAAATACGTATTTTGATTATTCTTTAAAGAAGTTAGGGCCTGGGATTATAGCTCAGTGGCAGTGTCTGCCTGGCAAGCACAAGGTCCTGAGTTCAATTGCTGTTTAAAGAAGGAGAGTAAGCTATGAAATAACCTGAAGGAAATTAAGGCAACATACCATTCAGATATCTGAGAGAATGCATTTAATAAAGAAGAAAAGCGCAGTTTCAGAGTTCTGGAGGTAGAATGTGCTTGGTGTTTTTGAGCAAAACCATGGAGTGTTCTGAGAGAGAGAAGAGGAGGAAATAAAGGCTGAAAGTGGCAAGTAGGATTTATATAAAACTGCAAATCATTGGGTTAAATTTGGCACAAGATGGGAAACCACTGGTAAATATTGAGCACAGGATTGGTATGATCTGATTTGCTTTTTAGAGAATACAGACTGCTGAATAGGACAGTTAAGAAGAAAGGAGCCCTTTTATGAGACTGTTGGAATAATCCAGGGCAGAGACGATTTGATTGCATTAACTTGGTTTGCTGTTGTTATTTCTGAAATGGTTACAAGGTGTTTCATTGAGAGATTGAGGTGGTAGTGTTTTGGGAGGTGCATCGAGGGATAGAGGCAGACAGGCCTTTTCTCTTCCAGCATTTCTCTGTGCACTCAGTGGCTCTGTGGAGGAAGCCAGGTGGCATTGCTGTTCACACGCAGCGCTTTGGCATGTACACACAGGGACAACTGAGAGGGACCATTCTTTTTTTCCATTAGTTTGACTGCTAGTTGAAGGGAAGCTTCAGAGACAACTGAGGAGCGTTTGTCAGGATTGGAATGTCTTCAAAACAAAGCAAATTCTGTACCGGGTCACTAGACAGTTGCCACCAGATAAGCCTGTGGTTTCCCTTAAACAGACCTTGCATTTCCCTTTAGACCTGCATTCTTATTTAATCACTGGCTTTTCCTGTTTAGTTATATCTTTACATGGCATTTAGATCAGTGATGTGAATAGTAACAATATAGCAAAATCTATTTGAAAATTGTATTTGGGGCCAGCCAGATACTCAGTGAACTAAAGTGTCTGCTTAGGGCAGAGTGCAGGGACTGGGGTTTGATCCCCGGCACCACGTGCTGTGCCAGCCCTGCTCCTAGGGATCCCTGAAACAGCCATTGAGACTAGTGGTGGTATGTTCCTGTAATCCCAAGCGCTTGGGAGGCTAAAAACAGGAGGGTTACTGTGAGTCCAGCCTGCATAGTGAGACCTTGCACACCCTGTACTAAACATATTTAAAAAAAATATTTTTCACAGCATTTTTCTAGTTGAAATTAGCCACGTGTTCAGTACCTTACTCTATTGGTATGAAAAACTTTAATGTATTTATGAAACTTTTCTCAGCAATGCCAAACAAATTTTATTTTAATTGTAAAGAATGGTCTGAAAAGGTGATGTCCTTCTAGTATTTCATCAGACTTATTTTCTTACATATGTGTCTTTCTGTTGTTTTTAAAAGTAGGCCACTGCACTTGACAATTTATCGTATAGAGTCTCTAGTAAGCTAGGACAACTGTAACCAGTGTTCTAGCTTCATATGATGCAGCATGTCTTAGTTTGTATTTCCATAGCTTTTCCTTTGTTTTAACATATAACCGTAATGATAAAGACTTTTATATGGATCCTGTGTCACATTGAATTCTGGTAAAACACCATGGTAGATTATCTTACGTGTGTCTGAAGTTTTAAAACTGCTGGTGGTAGGTTTTTAGATACATATTAATTTCACAATTGATTGCTGCCTTTAAGTCTTATCTAAAGGAATAGCATTGTTCCATCAATAAAATTGAATAGAAAACAGTTGAAGACAGACACATTTATAACTTTGGTTTGCTGAGTTATCTCCAGTCAGATTTCTTTGTGTATGTGTGTGTGTGTGTGTGTGTGTGTGTGTGTGTGTGTTTTGGAACCAGGGATCGAACTCAGGCCCTTGCACTTGCCAGGGAAGCGCTTGTTCTACTGAGCCATCTCCCTGGCCCCCCAGTCAGATTTCTTTGATCAAGCCATTTACTGAATATAGCAGATGGTAATCCTGTGAAGTATCTTTCCTGTATGGCAGCTGGAATTTGGTATTTTTGGGTACGTTTTACTTGCTAGAATATAAAATTTGATTGCATACAGGAAAGGCTGTTTGTGTGTGGAGGGTTTGGTAGGTATGATAACCAGTGTCCTGTGTTTATCCTCCCAGTTTTATATGCTGTATTGACTTCTTTTTCATGGGGAGAGGCTTCTGTGTATGATAGCTAAGCCCATGGCCACACTGGTTTGCTGTTCTTACTGCATTTATTGTTTGGAGGGGTGTCCTGTATCCCTCTCTGCTGGTCGTTTATCTCCTTCTTTTCTTCTTTTCATTGTTTGTCAGCTTATGAAATTCTCTACTGCCTCTGGAATTAGAGGGGTTCTGGCTCTAGGTTTGGCAGTGGCCGTGAGAGAAGAAAGTAGGCCACTTGAGTCATCCCTTTCCCTCTAGGCAGACGTGTCTCAGCTTCACCAAACTGTAATTGATGACTTGTGTGCTCAAATGTTGTAGGTTTTGCTAGTAGTTAAGACACAGAGAAGCCTGTGGGGTTATTTGCTAGCATGTTGGAGGAGAGTGAGTGGGGAAGAAGCTGTGAGGCAGCTGTAGGATCAACTCCAGGAGGTGTGCTCTTTCCAAGAACAAGTGGTGGGGCCATGAAAAAGGAGCAGCTAGACTACATCTGAGCTTTTCATGAACTTGGGCAAGACGTGTACCTGGTTTCTGAGAGTAACTCTCCAGTACCTTGAAAATTTGGTTTCCACCTTTTAGCCTTTCTTCAGTGTCGCAGTTCTAGGGAAGGGCATGCACATGCACTAATTTCTAATTTGCTTGTGGTTACTTTAAAACATTAAATGTCTTTATGAAAGAAAAGAGCAGTTTGCTTTCCTTACATTCATGTACCATTGCTTTTAAAAATGAAATTCTGAAACTTAGCGCTTGGCGTTTGCTGGAAGATATTTAGGATGATATGCTTTTAGAAATGGGACACATGAAATAAAAATACCTATTGGGTTTTATTTCATTGACTCCACTCAGAAAAGCTACATATTTTATATATAAAAGGTTTTAGAAGGGAAGGAATATTTACATCTCTATATAAGTTAAATTATTGATTGCCCTTTTGATTTGGTTGAATATAATTAATTTATTAGAAAGTCAAACGAGATTCAAGAGTGTTTGTACCATTTAATCATTGTTTAACTTTATTTTATGTCATTTAAATCTGTGTATCAAGGAACTAAAATTTTGAATTGATATGTGCATATTAGAAGTAGGAATGGAAGAAAGTATATGGGAATTGTATAGTTTATCTTAACAAAAATGTCCCCTGCACCATCACTGTATTGCAACAGTGGTATTTGTTCTCCAGATTTTGATCAGTTTATATAACATCTGTATTAAATTTACCTTCTCTGTTCAAGTTTATTCTGCTTGCTTACTTTCATCTTAAAGGCTGAAGCTTTGGAAGGTTTATTGTTCCTGTACTCTTCTGTGGTTGTACAGCCATTGTCTTCAGCAGAAAAGACTCATTAATACAGAAAAAATGTCTTGCCTTTGTTGGTGCCAGCCACAGCATTTTCCTCAGTCTAGATATGTTAACAATGGAACTACAGAGCTCACAGTCTAAACCCTACTCAGGTCCTCATTGTTCTGTAGCACCCTTTGAGCTCCTTGCCATGTCCAGTAGCAGCAGTAGATAGTGCTCTTTAGTACGTGACTCAGCTACCTATTTGAATACCATTGTATGTAATGTTTTCTTTTCTTTAATTTTTGGAAGGAATTAGGGTTACTTGGTGAAAATTGTGTTTTCATAAGAGTTTTGTGTCTCTTGTAAATTTTGTCTTGGGTTACCTGTTGTTAGTGCCCATCTCTCCGGTTTTCTTTTACACATGTATTTAAAATAGCACAGAAGCTTCATATTAACCATTTGCTATTAAAAAAAAGTCAAGAAAAGCAAAAATTAGGCCTTACTATATTTATTAGGAATTTATTGTATTTTATCAAGGCAGGTATGATTATTTTATACATAGAACTTTTTGTAAAATTATTTGCTTTTTATATATTACTGTATATTAGTAGCTTTTTTAAGGTTAATAAGTTTTTCTCTTTGATGGGATATCACAGAAATTCTGTCTACTAAAAAAAAAAAAATGCTTATAAAGTAGTTCCCAGAGGACTAGTGATACTGAAATGATATTAACAAAGTATGTTTTTATGTGATGCTACCTGCACATATACAATCTTTCTTAAGTTTGGAAATCTAATAAGAATTACCCAACAATGAATGAAGCATTCTGTATTCTTATATATAATCTGTTTTCAAAGCTTGTGGCTCATTGGATTGTTCCTGAAATAGTATCTGTACCAGAGTTTCCTCTTATCAGAAAAGCACCTGTTCCAACCCCCTACAGGTGCTTGAAATTGTGGAAAGTACCAAGACTCACATGTAATGTTCCCTATACATGCATATCTGTGATAAAGCTGAATTTATAAATTGTGCACAGTAAGAGATTGATAACAAAAATAAAATTAAAAATTATATTAGTATGATATAATAAATGCTACTTAAAATTTATAATTTATTTATTTGTAGTATTTTCCATTTAGTATTTTCAGCTGCAGTTGACCAAAGTAAATGAAACTGCAGGTCCAGGGGATTACTGTACTGTCACTGTGTTAACTCTTTTCTAAAAAGCTATTAAAATGCTTAATCACGTGATATGGGAAATATAGATTCATGCAAAGAATCAGTTAAGGTGCTAATGGCTAGATGAATAATTAGGGCAATCTATTTTCTATTATTATTATCATTATTTATTAATTAATTTATTTTTGCGGAACTGGGGATTGAACTCAGGCCTTTGCGCTTGCCAGGCAGGCGCTTATTCTACTGAGCCATCTCCCTGGCCCCAGGACAATCTATTTTAGAAACTAATCCTCCCTCCCTTTTCCTGGTCTTTATCATTTGTCTGTCCAGTTGGGAATTCTCTTCTTTTAAAGAGGCCTGTGAATCACGCCAAGTTATTAGAGCATTTGTGCATTTTGTTTATCGCACACCACATTCTCATCTAAATCTCAGAGGACTTCCGGGAATACATGGAAAAGGAGAGAGATTCTAACGTAGCAGTGTTGTTACTGTAACATCTAAGGGTTTGGCATATGCAGAACAGAGCCAGTGTTTTATATTTATCACAGAAGTGCTGAAGAATTGGGAATCCTGCAAATTAAGG
>NDGM011189537.1:0-23530 GCA_002564305.1 Octomys mimax
TTTTGTTTTGTTTTAAAGGCTGGATATAGCTAAGCATGGTGTTGTACATGTGTGATCCCCAACACTCAGGAGGCTGAGGCTGGAGAGAATCAGCACAAGTTCGAGGTCAGCCTGGACTACATAGTGAGCTGAAGGCCAGCCTGAACTACATAGCAAAACCCTGTCTCAAAAAAATTTTAAAAGCTAAAGGCTGGGAAAAAAAAAAAAAAAACTAAAGGCTGGGGATGTTCTTAGCACAAAAACTCTGGATTCCTTTCTCAATATCTTCACTATGCCAAAGAAATACCATTAAATCTGTTAATCAACTTGGATAGAACTGTCATCTTAATAATGTTGCATTGTCTAGCCCATGAACATAGTGTGCCTCTTTGTATGGTTTTAGAGGTGAATTAAGAGGTTCTTATTCTCTTAATGTTGATTCTTCTAATCCTTGAACATAAATTTTATTTATTTACATTTATTTAAACATTAAAGACTTTGTAACTTTCCTTTTTTATTATGTTTTTATTTATTTATTTTTCTGTATTTTAGAAGAAGGTCCACAGGGTATTATTCATGGTCTCACTACTAGAACGGACTACTAGTGATTCTCCTGTTTATAGCCTCCCAAGTGCTGGTGTTACAGGCCACCATGCCCAGTCTCAATCCCAGTCTCAGTGCACCCAGGGGGTGGGGCTGGCATGGTGTAACTTTCAATGTACAAATCTTATACTTCTTTGGTTAAATTTATATATATATTATATATATATATATATATATATATATATATATATATATATATATGCTATTATAAACGAATTGTTTTGTAGTCTGATTTTTAGCTATTGTGTTCATCAGAGTTCTTTAGGGGAACAGAAACAATATGTGTGTATATAGTCTGCAATTTATAATGGTTCAACTTTATGATGATGGTGGTGCAAAATTGTTCCCATTTAGCTATTCTCCCTTTCACTTTCACTATTGCATTCAGTAAATTGTATTAAGTGCTGCTTTCTAAAATAGGCTTTATGTCAGATGACTTTGCCAAGCTTTTGGTTAATGTAATGTTTGGGGCATATTCAAGGTAAGACTAAGCTATGATGTTCAAAATTTTAGGTATATTAAATGCATTATTAATTTAGGATATTTTTAGCTTATCTTTAGTTTGTTGGAAGGAACCCTACCATAAATCAAGGAGCATCTGATTTATATTCACACATAGATACCATACACACACACACACACACACACACACATATTTATAGGAGGGAAAAGAATGGTTGATCTTAAAGAGCTAGTTCATATGATAATGAAGACTGGAAAATCAGAAATCTGCAGCCAGAGAGCTGTTTTTGCAATCCAAGTGTCAAAGCCATCAGCTGGCAAACAGCCTTTTTGCGCAGCACTGCTTAAGGCCAGATTGGTAGATTCTGACATTTTCTTTCTGTGTTCTTCTCTCCAGCATTCTGTCCTGACAGCTGTAGCCATCCTGACCTCCATGCTTTTCTGGCCTAAACTTTCCAATTCAGGAAGTCTGCTATTCTCTGCCAGAGCTCCCCTTCCTTATACTATAACCTGGAAAGTCTCTCAAATAAATACATAAGTGGGACCTGGGATGTAACTCAGTGGCACAGGGCTGTCTGGCAAGCACAGGGCCCTGAATTCGATTCCTGGTACAAAACAAAATAAATACATAGGGGCAGTTGTAGCATTCACCTCATTCATTCCCCAGCTGTCCGGGATCACTGTCCTCCATTCCCGAATGTACAGTGCCTCAAAACCCATTGTTCTGTACATTTGCTGGCTCATAAAACATATATGCATGTTTACATTTAGTAGATATTACATAGAGTTTACCAAATTCAGCTGGCTTTAATTCTAGATAACTTTTATTAATGCATTTGAACTTTGTTTTAACCAGAACGTTTTGCTGGATTCTATTTCCCAATTTAGCATAGTAAAGCCTGCAGGTGACAGGTTCTTTGTGACATCACTCACCTTTTTTAGAACTTCAGTGATATATACTCTCATTTAGAATGTATGATTAAAAGTATTGAGTAAGCAGTGGTGGTAGAGAGCAGATAAATCTGTCTTTGCTTGACTGATAGCCATAATTATATTTGACAGTTGGTGCTTGCTAAGTAATAACAGCTTTGGCTTTTCCAGAAAACTACTGGTATTATGTTTTTACCTGGTCCATTAGAAAACTGTCTATTTCACTCTGCAATCTTCAACTTTCGTTCTCTGCCTCTCCACTTCTCCTCCCTCCCCCTATTCTCCCTCTTCTGCCTGCCTCTCTCCCCCACAGAGCGCATGCTAGATCCATATCCATGTAACATCTTTCCCCGTTTCATTTACACTAAATACATATTTTGAAAGTTTAGGCTCCCAGTGGGTCCACGTATGATACGTAGCATGAGGAGGTGCAGAGCCACACCTTCCTCACGACACTGCATGCATACCCTCTTCCATAACTGTAGGTGGATGACATGTTTCCGTCTCTTCTGATTGTAAAGGATACTTCAACCCTACAAATGCTTTTCTCTAGCTCTCCTAGGTAAAATATGTGCTGGATCTCTACCAAGAACAACATTAACCAACACTTTTCAGGATATAACAAAAAGTTAAAAGCAAGTATAACATTAAAGGAATCTGCTTCAGGGTTTTATTAATTTATTTTATTAGTAGAAATATAATTTATTCCTAGGTAAGGTAACTGCTTCTTTGATGCCTTTGTTTTTTTGATATTATTTGTTAATCCCTCCTAAGAACAGATTAAAAAATGATGTTTACATCTTTTTTCAGAATTAAGGAAGAACACAGAGATTGTAATTAACTCCTTGTGTTGCCTTCATTGTATACTACAGTAGTTAGCATTGAATTTAATCTGCTTAAGAAATAATACAGTTGTCACCATTCTAGGTATTTATTTCCTTAGCTTGGGCCTGGTTGTTTCCTACTTCTTATCAAAATCAGACATTTTATAACCTAAGTTCCAATAAGTATTATTAATCAGATGTTATAATTTATTTTCTGTTTTGTTTCCCCATAACCCAACATGAGCACATACTGATTTTCTTTGAAGGCCTACAGAAATTTTCGAAGGAAGTTAAAAATTAGACACAATGGAAAATCTTGGACTGCTGAATGAATCTTAAGCCTTATATCATGTTCTTGGAGAGGTTGAGTTAAAAGAGTCTTAAGAGAGATGCTAATATACTCCTCAAAGGATTAACATCTAGATTATATAAAAACTCAAAAAATCAGAACCCTCTATATTTAAAGAACAAATAAAAATGAGCATCTGAAGTGAATACATACTTCTCAGCTGAAGAAGTATAAACAGCAAATAAATATATAAAAAGTGTTCTACATCACTGGCCATTCAAGAAATTCAAATTAGTACAGTACTGAGATTGTATCTCCCTCCAGAAAGAATGGGTATCATCAAGAAACCATCCACTTACAAATGGAGATGAGGCTGTAGGAAAAAAGGCAAATTTCTCTACCATTGGTGGGGGTATAAATTGGTACAAATATTTTTTGTACAATAAAAAAGGATATACTGAGTCATTCTTAGGTAAATGGATTACCTTGATAATATAAATTAATTGAAATAAATGAGACACACGTGTGTTTAAATACCAATTGTTTCCATTTTGTGAGAAAACCTAAATGCAGGAAAGAACCAAAATAGAGGATAGATGTTGAAAAGTAGAAAGAAAATGTTCAAGTGGGAAGTGGAACAAAGGAGGCAAACGAGGAAGGAAAGGAAGGGAACTGAGAATTAAAAAAAATTAAAATAATAGAAGGAAAAAGTACACATGAAGTTTTTTAAACAGGGAAGGGAAGAAGGATTGTATTAAAGGGAAGGAAATGGGGAAAAAAATAGAGTATGTTATATCCAAGTCCAAACTCCCTATGATGAATGTGATCAATATGTTTGTAAAGAATGTACTGATGAAATTTTTTAAAAAATGAGGTATGCTGATACAATAAGGTTTCAGGAAAAGAGCTTGCTGTACTGGATTTTTTTGTTTGTTTGGCAGAACTGGGGATTGAACTCAGACCCTTGTGCTTGCCAGGGAAGCATTTATTCTACTGAGCCATCTCCCCAGCCCCCTGTACAAGGTTTTAACTCCCAAGTTTTCTCCTTCTATTCTCTTGATTGTTTTTATGGATTCTTGGTTTTATTTTCTGTCCACTTACTTGTAGCTCTCTGATTCCCATCTTTTTCAGTAAGAAATCACTCAAGCTCCTTAAAACTGTGACTTCATTTGGAAAAGGAACAATTTAATCAGAAATAAGTTTTTTATTTCTTCATGTGTGTCTTAGTTACTGTTCTCTCATTGCTGAAATAAAATACCCAACAGCCAAAGTTAAGGGGGAGGGGAGGTTCATTTAGCTCACAGTTCATAGAGGTTTCAGTCCATTGTCCTTAGAGCTAGCTCTAAAGCAGGGTAGCACATGGAAGAAGGGCAATAGTTCATGGAGGCAGAAGACAGCAAAAGCAACAACAGCAAGAAAGAGACAAAATTGTTTCTGTTCTTTATGTTGTACACAGACAGCCTGCCCTAGTAGGAGTATAGCACTAACAACCTTAATCCCATCATTGGACCCTGAGTCAATCACAATCTCCACACTCAGCCACCTCTGATGAGCTATTCCCTATGACATAAGTCTTTGGCGGGGGGTGATCCAGACCCAAATTATAATATTCATGCCTTCTGGTAGGCATCACATAACAACTAAGCTTTCTTGTTGAAAGGCCACTACTTTATTCACACATACATCCTACCTCACACATACATATGAAAAAATGCTCAATATCACTGGCCATTTGAGAAATATAAATTATCACAACACTGAGGTTCTACCTCACTCTAGAAACAGTGGGCTGTCATCAAATAACAAATGCTGAGCTTCAATTTGTAATATATATGATATGGTCCTAGTCTGGGAAGGTCAGTGGAGAACACTGTGGAGTTAAGCTTCCTAATTTCTGATGTAAAATTTAATACTTTAAGAATACTTGTGCTATTCCTTAATCCCCCATTAAAAATAGAATAGCTTTTAAAATAAAAATCAATGTATATTCATGGTTTTGTTTTGCTTAATGCAAGATATCACTCTCCTCCTACTGCAGGACTTATCCAAGTTTCTTCATAAAGGAAATTTTCAATGCAAAATTGTTCTTATCTGGTTTCCCTTTAGAGAATTTCCCCCTACATTTCATCATCATCATCAACAACTCTTTCTCTTGATCCTGCTCCTCTTCTTCTTCTTCCTCCTCCTCCCCCTCTTCCTCTTCTTCCACTTTCTTCTAAAGTGGGAAGATGAGAATAGGATGTCTCTGAATACCTATGAACTAGTGATACCAAATAAAGAATCTGTTGGATGGTTAAAAGCTATGAACTGATTCTAGGCCTTCCTTCCTCTTAAGATTAAGCATTCAAGTACTCTACATATTTGTCCCCACTGACTTGGTGCTTCTAGGTAAACTGCTGTCATTTTTGTTGGTTTTCCTTTGAATTATGTTGTTCCCCCCCTTAAAGTGTGCAAATTGAAGAATATCCTATAAACCCCACTTAGGTCCTGTTAGAAATCAGTCCAGAAAGCTGCCAAGACCTAAGATGGGAACAACATAAAGACAGAAGGAGGCAGTAGGGCCCCAAAGATAAGCCTGTCCATTGCAGGAATAAGTCTGTTTTGGGACCTCTGATTATGTAGCCTGTGAAATCTAAATATTTACTGTGTCCAGAAATTATAGCACACTGAAAAATATCGTACAAAACAAAATCAGTTCTGTAGAGAAAGTATCACGCTCCATTTCCCAGTAAGTAAAGCCGGGATGATATCTCCCTATTCTGGAAGCATTTGAGGTAATGATCTGGATATTTTTTGCTTATAAGCTTTTAAAAATTCCACTGTCTCACCTGATAAAATTGCTGATGCAGCCTCAGACCTGATGTGTACTTCTCATGCATATTATGAAATCCAACTCAAATTATCATATATTAGTTTTAGAAGAGCACTAAGGAAACTAGTTCTAAATAATTATTTCTCATCTTGGCCCAATTCCACAGCACAGCAGTGCTCGGAATCCACACTCAATATTACTCTTTACTTCCCGAACCCATATTGCAGAGGATCTTTCTGTTCCTGCCTCTGCCTCTGCCTGTCTGTGTCTCTTTGTCTCTTTTTATACCTCTATCTCCCTCCCTTCTTCCCTCCCTCTCTCCCTTTCTTTTATGGTTATCTCTGATGCACCCAAGAATAGCACTGGTGAGAATTTGTGTGAATATTTCTTGTTTTCCTTGGTCCCAATTTTTTTATTTCTCACAAACTGAAATCAAAATGTGTGGGCTTGCAGCTCCTGCCAAGCAAGGAGCTGAGGCTGCCACAATGCTGTTCTTCACTTACCTATGGCATTCTCTATGATGGCATTTTGTGGTATCTTAGGCAGTGGGCATGGTAAATTCTGCGTTTTGGCTACCCTACCCTTGGCATCAAGGTGTGATGTGGCTTTAATTTGCTCTTTAGCACACTTAATATTTTTTAGTGTTGTTGGTTTGCAAAAATGACCACAAAGTTGTATGACTCAAGTTCAATGTGTAGAAGTAATGTTTGCACAAATGGTAGTAAATGTACAATATCAATGAAATGTGAGATATGTGTGGTACCTTAGTCATGAACTGGTTGTAAACCACATCAAATTTCCCCATAAGGTCAACATTTAACCTAACTGTTGAATTTGTCTCAGTTGTTCTCCAATTCATTTTCCAGAACCATGGAAAAAATCAAGTTTGTGAACCAAGGAAAAGGGATGTAACAGTGATAAGCAATCACATTGTTTATGTGGCAACTATTTGTTTCCTTTAAAATGATGTCTTAGAGTTTACATAGCAACCTGAATATCAGGCAAAAGTGAGTTTCCCTACAGGAATAGTTGAGAGATGATGCTGTGAATAATGAAATTGTAGGAGAAGGAGTGTGTATTCTGAAGAAAGGTGATTTCTCAACAACTAGACTTTGAAATGGAAGCTCTGCCTCAGAATCATTTGGAGACTCTGATCTCATCTCCTGTTTTGCATAATATGCAAAGTTATTTGTGTTTTTCCTTTCCTCATCAGTCTTTTCCCTCCCATCCACTAATTCTACCTTCCAGACTTACTGCAGATTTGTTTGCTATGATTAGGTATGCTTTGTTACTGGCTGGCTTCTTGATTTGTAATGAAATAGAATTCTCCTACTGGTGGTCAAAGCCAATAATATGAGACCCCTGTGCCTGATTTTATTTCTGTAAAATGGCTCATTGAAGGGACATATTTTGAAAGGCTTCTATAGGTTATTAGTTCATGAAATGGAGGTGTTCCAGCACTTGAGTCATGATAATAGTGATTTTCTGGACATAGTAGTTGTACTGTTTTTCAACTATAGCTGAGATGCAGGAGCAAGTCTACATAATGGCCAAAGAGGTAGCGTAAATCTGTGAGCACCACTTTCTCTTTTCATGATGTTTTAGCACAAAACACCCTGCACTTCCTTGCTTCTGTGCTTCCACTGTCCTCCTAAGTGAGTGTAAGAAGTAGTGGCTACTGAGAAGGTGAGTGAGGGATCAGGAAGAATTAAGCGTGGGTACCTGACAGCCTGACTAATCAAGGGAGTCCCAATATGGGCAACCACAGCCCTAGAGACAGCGTCTCCAGTTAAGGTGTTCCAGAGCATGCGAGAGAACATCTGTGTTGTGATTGTTTTCAACATCTATCTCCACCTGCTAATCACTCCGGTTACCAAGCAGTGGGCCTCAAATGCCAACCGCCTGATTATATTTTCATTGTTTTCTGTTTATGGCAGGCAAAGAAAGCTGTGTATCTATTTATGCCATAAATGTTTCTTGTCTTTCATTAGTTTAAGTTAAAAAAAAAAATTAAAGGGGAATATTAAGGAAATAACAGTTCAGGAAACTATAAAAATCACAGCAGTTATGTCATTATTAGAAAGAAATGGTTCAATTAATTCTTATCTAATGAGGATCCTCTGCTCAATAAAATGTGGTGTTTGACACTGCAGCAGAAATTTATAGTGGGAAGAATGATGGACTGGATGTTCATCATTTCTGTTGCAGCTTTCCTTTCAGCAGCACGATATTAGCAAGTCAGCTCTTTTTAGGCCTCAGTTTCCTTGTCTATAAAATAATGGAAAGATGGCAGCAATAATTCTGTCTCTATCAGAGAGATATTTTCAACTTCAAGAAAGAAAAATGGAAGCTGTTAAATGATTTTTTAATTTGAATGTTATTTTTTAAAAATATTATGTCATTTTTGGGGACACTACATCACAACCTAGTGATAAGCACCTTAGAAGATTTGTGCAGGGATTTGTCTAGCATTGAAGACATGATACTAGTCTGGTTATTGTTCTCCACCCAAGAGAAGCAAACATCTTATATTTTATCTAGACTTTAAATGAACCTATTTTTGAAATGAACCTTCATCAGTGAAGGAAAGTGAATGCTGGTGGAACCTACGTGGATAAAGTGGTCACAAAAAATGTTTTTCAATGAAGTTGAGCTGTAAGGTGAAATCTGAGTAGTAAGCAAGATATAACCATGAGAAAATAACAGAAAAAGCATTTCTATAAAGGGAGCAGCATGCGCTGAGTCTGGAGAGGAAAGAATTGCTCTTTCCCATGAGCAAAGTATGATTGGAGCTGGATGGACAAAGAAGAGAATGGAATGAGATGAGCGGGTTGAGGTAACAAGAACCAGATCGTGCAGGCTGTGCAGGTTATGGCTAAGGACTACTTGCATTTTATTCCAAATGCCCTGGGAATACTCTGATTTTTTTAAATGGTATTTTGGCCCTTTGTGTTTAGATTTCAGTGGGCAAACCAATCAAACAGGCCAGAGTCCTGAAAGCTCACACTAGAGTTGATGATTTATTGCCTGAGATGGAGTTGCTTCAAGAAGCCTCTCAAACATTCCTCAGCTATCCTTTGGTCCATAAATTGCCCACAACAATATCTGAGTTAGCTTACTTACCATTTATACTCCTGTTATATTTTATTACTCCAATCTATAATTCTTATCCCCTCTGTCTCCAAGTTCTTGATTCAGATTCAAGTTCATCAAAGTTCAAACTTTCATAAAATGTATATGTCCCATAAATGTTGGTCACAGAGCAAGTACATAAGTTCAGTGGTTTCCAATAGTCAGTGTGCCTCAAGATCACCGGGAAGATTTAGAACCTGGATGCCAAGGCTGTCCCTCCAGAGTTTCCAATTCTCTCAGCTCCTTGTATTTACTGCAGTGATCCAAATGATTATGCTGTGAGGTCAGAGTGCAGAACCAAGGATGATTCTGAGTGCCCTGCACTAGTTTTAGGAGTGTCCTGCTCACCCTTCCCCTTCCCATACCCATATATATGTCTTTGCCTTGTCACTGTTAAAAGCACAACATGAATATATTGGTCATCTAGTGTTTGAAGTTATTAAGAATAATCAACTTGGAAATCTATAATATGAGAATAGATACATGTATAATCCTGTGATATCACTGATCCAGGTAATTAAGCTACATTTTCTAGGATGCACTTTCAATTAACTTTCTTTTAGAAGTAAAGATAAATTAGTTTTTCACTAGACCCATGGAATTTAAGTGACTTTTTTTATCAGTTGTGAACCCTAAAAAATGTCAAATGAAGAAGGTGTTGAATTGTGTTTTCTTTAGGTATGATGTTCAAATGTCTAGGCATGATATGTTCTTGAAAGTGTTTTGATTTCAGAATGGAAATTTAATTAATTATTTAGAATTAGATTTATTTAATTCTTTCTTATGGGTATGTAATAATATAATTTTAAGGCACCTGCTTCAAAATAGAAAATCGATGTTAGAAATAATAACAATAAACAAAAATTAACCAAACTGGGCTCAGTGCCCAGGGAAACTAGCCAGACTTCAAGAACTAGGCAAAGAATAAACTAATAGAGCAAAAAGATAAGAATGAATAGAGTTGTTAATAATGTCCCTTTAAAATGACTATTTTACAGTGTGACAGCTACTGAGGAATTCTGTGTGGACATTTGTCATTGTGGGTGGGGTTCCTGCCTGTCTCATTTCAATGACAAACTTTTTATGGAGTTTGCCTTCCTGCAACGTCAATCTTAAACATACCAAGAATATACAGTGATTCTACATTGTGTTTGAGATTTTATAATGCTGTGAACTACTTGGAAACAAACACACTAGAAGTAAAAACAGTACTTGGTAAAACTTTAACTGGAGTTGGAAGGAAAGCCTTCAAGTTTCCCAGGATGCTTAAATGTCATATGATTTACATAAACAGGGGAGGAAATCTTCTTTGTGTGTTTAGGGGTGTGCGTCTAATACAGGAACCCATGTTTTCCTGTTATTGAAAAGCATTCTTTAATCTTTTGAGCACATTTTCGGGCCTGCATATATTCTAGGCATGTTGTTTCCTTTAACATGAAAACACAAGAGCAGGATACAACTACCAGAGAAACCCCTTTGTGTCATGGAAGGCACAAAAATAAATGAATCAACTTAAATGGATAGACAGAGCCCTGGGCACGCTGTGAGACTGGCTGACTTATTTAGAGGAACGGCTATTCCTAGTGGAATGTAACAGGTCTGAAGCCAGAATAGAGAATCTACTTGTGATAGATGACTAAAACTTTCCTCTGATCCTAGGTATGAAGGGGATGATGGCTTTTTATTTAATTTTATTTATTTATTTATTTATTTATTTATTTATTTATTGGAACCGGGGATTGAACTTAGGCCCTTGTGTTTGCCAGGCAAGTGCTTATCCTACTGACCTATCTCCCAGGCCTGATAGCTTTTTTTTTAGGAAAAAATCTTTTTATTTATTTGGCACAAGGTCTCAGTATGCAGCTCAGACTTGTACTGATCCTCCTGTCTCAGCCTCCCCAGAGCAGAGATTACAGGCATGCACCACATGCCTGATTTCGGTGGCCTACACTGCACACCCAAGATTCCAAGACTGGCAGAGCACGCAGTACTGGGGATGGAGTCTGGGTCCTTGCACTTGCAAGGCAGGCGCTTATATCACTAAGCTATCTCCCCAGCCCCAGAACATGGCTCTTTAGCCATAAGAGTAAGTACAATTGGTGTAAGACATTGGAGGCTTTTATCCAAATACAAGTAAAGTGATGGGCAATGACCTAAAGAACTAATTTGAAAAGCTTTTTTCCCCCCTCCTGGTGTTTGAGAGGTGCTGCTACCTGAGACTAGGAGGAGTAATTATCCTGGTCCTACAGGTATAGTGATGACAGGAATCTGTATGTGGGGTTTGTACCCAAAATGCCAAATATAGCCATAATCACATGTAAACTAGATAACTGCA
The DNA here is from genome assembly GCA_002564305.1 of Octomys mimax. Lineage (NCBI taxonomy): Eukaryota > Metazoa > Chordata > Mammalia > Rodentia > Octodontidae > Octomys > Octomys mimax. The sequence goes on from NDGM011189537.1 coordinate 11,367, forward strand.
TATCTTTGCAAAGGCAAATAGTTCGTTTCAAAATATTTGTTTATTTGTTTGGGCTTCATTATCATTGAGATCTCAAATACTTACGCTGAATTGTTAAATTAGAAACAGTCACTGAAGGTCCCTGAGGAAGCTAGTAACCTTGTTGTCCTTCAAATTCATCCTTTCCAATGTTTCCCTTCTGGTGCCTGTGAGCCTGGTATGCTTCTTTCCCTACAATCTGTAATTATGCACTTGCAGTTTCCATTAGAGGTTCTTGGTGTTATTCATTTAGTTAAGTCACTTAATTGAATGAAGATTTATATAAAGCATCTCTCACAGTAATATTATAAACTGCTTGAGAAGAGAGATTATGACTTCTATTTCTTTTGCATTCACTCAGCCCTCTCTAGAGGTACACATTCATTTATTCATTCATATTTCCCTCCACCTCATATTGGGCATATGCACAGTAGGTATTGAATGGGGAAATAAACCAACTTGCCGATCCACTGACCTGAGTGGTCTCTTCTTGGCAGTGACAAACAAGAAGCCCACGCAGGCATCTATCACAAAGGTCAAGCAGTTTGAAGGCTCCACGTCATTTGTCCGAAGATCACAGTGGATGCTTGAGCAGCTTCGGCAGGTTAATGGGATTGACCCTAATCGGGTGAGTAGATTATCCAGTGCTGAACAAGAGTTTTCTTCACAAGATGACTCTTTGATTGACCTTGGTAGTGGTGGTAGTTCTTTGACTCATACTTAAGGCTATTCCTCTATTTCAGTTCTGTGACTACCCTTTTGGATGCCTGTTCCCTTCCAATGAAAATAGTAAATCTTTTAATTATGTTTGAGAGAGGAACCTAAGATGATGTATATGGAAGAAATCCTGCCTCCAGTATTTATCAACACAGGGCAGGGTTCAGATAGTGATGTGCATGGTAATCATTATTAAAACACCATATTCATGAAAGATTCATTTATCCCTGAATGCCACTAATGAAAAAGATTGCTCTACCAAAAATCAAGTAAATTAATAGCACCTTAAAAATCATATGTTAGAATTCTATTGGATTTTATGAAAGAAACATTTTAAAGCATAATTATCTATTCAAAGTACCCAGCCTCTCATTCTGTTTTGGGTCCTCTGCTTCTCTCTCTCTCTCTCTGCTCTCTCCCTTCCCACCACCACTTAATAATGAAGAAGAAGAAAATGTAAATTGTTACCATACACTAAAATAAAACAAGGAAATCTTTTCCCATCAAAGTGTAGAGGCACAATTAATAGAGGTCATTGCTGAGAATGTGAAGGAATATTTTTTCTAAGAGAGAAAATGCAAAGTGTGAATTCTAATGTAAGTCAATGTGCGGTTAGGCTGTCTCCCCTTCTAGGATTCTGGCCTCCTAGGGACATCTATAAATACTGTAAGATTTGGGTTTTGCTTGATAAACAAACTTTTAAAATGAGCCTATTGTTACCATAGTCTTTTAGCATTTATGCACATTTGGTTGGGAAAAGCCAGAAGCAGTTGTTTTGATAGATTGAGATCAGTGCTTCTTTCAATGTCTTTTACAGGATTCTGCAGAATTTGATTTGTTGTTTGAAAATGCTTTTGACCAGTGGGTAGCCAGCACAGCCTCAGAGAAGTGCACCTTCTTCCAGATTCTCCACCACACCTGCCAGAGGTACCTCACAGACCGGAAGCCAGAGTTCATTAACTGCCAATCCAAAATTATGGGAGGTGAGTGGACACCTCTATCACATGAGCCATTTTATTTCCTCAGACTCATTTCTATATGAAAAGTTGAATGTTCAGTAACATAATTTAAAACAAAAGATCAAAATGCTTAGAACTAGATAGCATTAGAAACATTGTAGGGAGTTCACTGTATGCTACGTCTAGACACAGTGGCATGTTTTCATTCTTATGGCAAAGGCAGATATTTTTAAATAAGAAGTAGCCATTTAACTAAGATTATTTGTCCAATGGGAGCAATTCTGCCTCTTTATTAGAAAAGTCTCTCAGTTTGGTTTCTTTGGTAGCAAACCTCTTTCAATGTCATTGCAGAAAACTGTGTTCTGGGTTGCTTTTTCCTATTATTTCTAAAGACATTTCATACATATTAATACAAAAACAACAAATGATGTCCCTTTCTTCCAAATAACTGCCAATCTCAAGTTTATTCTTTCAGAGATGCACAGAAATCAGTTCGAATGAATGTGGTAAACCAGTGTAATGTGGTGTGTACCAGCATAGTCAACAGAGCAGTACTTTCATATTTGGAAAATCTTTGTAGGGAATGCAAGCTGCTAAAACTATAAGAACCTTGCCAATCACTCTGTGAGTAGGGAAATTTTTTATGCCATTTTTTTTCACTGACCTATTTTCATGTTTTTTACATACATTTTTTTAAATGCACCAAATTTGCCATCATGAAATTCTAAATCAAGGTTACATTAGAAACATCGTGTCTCCTCCTTGGACTGTATATGTTTTGTATATTAATATGAAGTAGAATCCAGTATTCTATCCCAGGATCCTATGTGCACACTTGCTTTGCCACTTGTTTGCTAGATCTTGTATGGAGAAGATACTGTCCAGTTCTTCATCATTGTTCATGAAATTATTTTACATTTTGAGAACACTGAAATGTCTTTCTCAGGCTCAGATGCAATCTTTTATTGTAGCTTCTTGATTTAGTCCCAGAAACATGGGAGGTGATTAGTGGTGCACGTTTTCTTCAAAGTGACCACTTCCTATGGTAGAAGAGTAGAAAACAGATATTTAAAGGGAAGAAAAAAATTTTTTTGTATTTTTTAGTAAGGGTCTACAGGGTCTCAGGATGTAGATTGGACTCGCAGGGATCCACCTGTTTTCAGCCTCCCAATGAGCTGGGATTACAGGTGTGCGTCACCACTCTCAGTCACAATCTCCATCTCAGTGCGTCCTGGGGGCAGGGCCCACAGGACACACCGGGGATCAAACCCAGCCACTGCATCTACCTAAGTAGGTGCTGTAATTTGACAAAGTATTTGACCAGCCCTTAAAGGGAAGAAGATATTAAACAGTGAGTTATTTGAAATATATGATGAGATATAGTTCTCCATCATGTCTATACTACCACTGATTGTCAAATGATCTCTACTTTGAAACTTCAGTCTGAACAATTTGGTAAAGATTTGAAAGGCACCACACGTAGAAGCACTGGTGGTTCTTTTCAGAGAATAGGACGTTGGTCATAAGCTCAGCTTCTCCTCCTGCCTTACTAGATGGAGTTTTCTCTTCTAGTCTAACATTAAATCACTTTCTTGATCTTGACTTCTTCCTAAGAAACTATTTTTCTCTTTCTCAGTATGACCAGTAGTTCACATGGATAGCACCTCAAAAAATGCTGGGCCATTATAGCTTTGATGTTTTTATTGCTCTTGGAAGAAGACCTTTCCTGAGCATTCCACTTCATGATCCATCCTAAGAGCACAGAGTGGCTAACAGCCTACCCAGTGCCATAGGAATTCTAGTACTTCTAACATGTTCTTCCTTTACGCTCTTGGAAATCCTCAGACCTCCTCACAAGTCACACTCCGCTGTTCCTGTGAGTCACTGACCCAGTCCTTCAGAGCTTTCCATTGCCTAATGAAACTCAAATGAGGCATAGTTTAGATAGGAATTCATAATGTTAAATTACTGGTATTTATCTGGATAAGCTAACAATTGCTTTTTTATAGCTAGAAAAGGGATAAGTTAATGAGATAAACTATCAGAATTGGCTTTGCCTATTGGGACTATAGTTTTGTTGTTGTTGTTGTTGTTTTTATCTTCTCTGGACCAGTTTCCAAGGTACAACATGTGGAGGCTAGAGGAGATGATATTTATAGTCTCTTTTAGGTCTATCATTTTGAGTATATGTAATTATTTAGCATTTTATTGTGTAGATTTATTGCTTCTTAACTTAAGGAACTAAATAAAGGCTTTAGTGCAGTTAGATATAAACTGGCCCTGAATTCCTAAGGAAGGGAAAAGGAAGCTTGTAGTAACCATGTTGCAATTTATGAACAGTACATGTCTAATGACTGCCACTGTCCTACTTAAATAGTTGCTCAGCCTTGGCAACAGTTGTACTAATGAATCGTTGTGCTGATTAGTCACACAGGTATTCCAATTCTGATGCTTAAAATTAATATGTTTGGGGCATTGCTGGATTATGACCCCTTCAAATTCCCCATCTACAGTAGATGAAATCCATTTCTAAGTTCCCAGAATCATTTGGTATCTGTTACACTTGGGCTATAAATTTGAGATACAGTTCATACTGTAAAATGTGAATTTCCTGATTTTCACACACTCATATTGGTATGCCACCCTCCACACTCTACAAATGTTATCTTAATTTTCAAAGCTGCCTTTGGAGAAAAAAAATTATTATCTCCATTTTACAGAAAAGGAAGAAACAGAATCAGAGAGATTATTAAATAACTTGCTGAGGGTTATATTGCTAGGTAGTGGAGCTAAAACTCCAACCACAAGTTCAGTCAGCTCTAAGAGCACCTATTGAAGGGACCCTGGTGGTGTGCTCCAGGAAACACCACTGTAGTGTCTTCGAATAAATAATGCCACCTGTAGTTGTTCAGGAATTTTGGGAAGTAGTTTAGCCAGCACATAACTGGGTTTAAAGGAGAGGACTAGAGATAATGGGTAGTTTTAAATATTTTTCTTGTTATGTCACAGGTGTATAATTTAAATAATAACCCTTGAAGGAAGGCAGGAGGCAGGAAAAGGAGTGTTGTGGGACTGTCTTGCTCCAATGCTATATATGGTTAGATTTCTGGACTTATGTGTAAACATATTTTTTATTCCTATTTTTGAATATATTTTAATTTTTTTAAATAAATAACAACCTTTATGTTTCTTTGTCCTGAGAACCACAGAGTCACCAAGAACCTTTAAAATCACCTCCCTTTTGCTTTTCATTTTTGTTCCCCATAACTTCAGGTTATTACATAAATGAAAACATAGGGAAGATTGTGCAGTCCTGGCCACCTTCAGGGCCTTGCAGGTGCTTTCTGTCTGGTCTAGCCTTGTCACTAGAAATACAGGCTGTGCAGTTTTGAATGATTTTGTCAAGATTAAAGGACCAGAAGCAAATCTGTTTTTCTCCCACTGAACAACTTTTTTTTTTTTTTTTTTTGTATTTTAGTAGAGGGTCTATCAGGTCTCACATCACAGATTAGACTCATAGTAATCCTCCTGTTTTCAGCCTCCTAAATGCTGGAATTACAGGTGTGCACCACCACACCCTATCTCAGCAAATCCCAGGGGTGGGGCCAGCACAGCACCCCAGGGATCAAATCCTGGTCACTGCATGTGCCTAAGCAGGTACTTTAATCTCCTAAGTTATCTGGCTTGCTCTGACCAACATTTTTTGTTAATACCAATTCAACGTCAGATTCTTCATTATCTGAAAAAATTGTTTTTTCTGGGATTTTTTTTTTTTTTGGTAACATTCTTGTGATTCTTCTCCTTAAGCGCCACCACTTGTGATATCCATGATTTCTAAAGGTTGTAAGGTCGTTTCTCTCTCTCTCTCTCTCTCTCTCTCTCTCTCTCTCTCTCTCTCTCTCCTTTTTCTTTCATTTAAGTATTTGGTACAGGGTCTCACTACGCAACTCAGGGTCATAGTGATCCTCCTCTCCTCAGTTGCCCGCTCAGTGCACCCCAGGGCAGGGCCAGCGCATCATGCAGGAATTGAACCCTGGTCCCTTCATTTGCCAAAGTAGGTGCTTAGTCCACTGAGCTAATTCACTGGCCATCATTCCTCTTATCTGAATAAAGATAACACTGTTAAGACTGACAATTATGTGAAACAAACAAAGCAAAAAAAGATTATTGTGGAAATATCTACAACCCCGTGTAGTTCTACTGTTGTATTTTTTGATGGTGTATATCCCATGTTATTATATGTTTCCTTTTATCTTGGAGAAGATCAGGCAAATAGAAATAAAATGCACTCTTTGGCATGTTTGAAATTCTTTTATTGAAAATGATATCTCCCTACTTTCTGCTATGGTTTAGATCGACATATGTCCCTTTCCTCAGAAGTCAGGCTTCAAGAAGGTGATTAGATCACTAGGGTTCTGGTTTCATTCACAGATTGATCCACTGACCCAAATCCCAATTCCATGGCATTATTGGAAGGTCATGGAAATTCAGGAGATGGAACTTAGTTGAAAGGAGTGCTTCCAGGGGGCATGATCTTGAGGACATATCTTGTCACTGACCCCTTTCCCTCAGACTCTGCCTCTGTCTGCTTCCTGAGCTTTCCTTGCTGTCTCAATTCCCTGCTGTCATAAACAGAGCACCTCTTCTCCATTGTGCCTTTCCACCACGATGCTTTTGCTTTGGAGCTATTAACTGTGGATTGACACCATGACTGAAAATAAACCTTGGTGCAGGTTAACACACCTCTACAGGACCATTAGGAAGACTGAGCTCTGCTACTGCCAGTTCAAAATACAGGGAAGAAAATAAAAAAGTCTTCAGAACTAATTGAAGGCCCTCTCATGCTGAAAAGGACAGCATGCTCTAAGGAAGTGTACAGGAAGAAGTTCTGGCTCTATCTCATGCCTCAAACAGCATCTTTGAGGATGTCTCTCTTCTTTGGATTGCTAGAGGGTCCATGAGGTAGGGAAGAGTCTTCAGGGTCATTTCTAGCCAACCACCCTGTCCTCTCTCTTAGTTTACTAAACATGTCATTTTTCAAAAATTCAAAGACATTGAATAGTTTTCTTGGTCCTTAAACTGCCTAGCAACTTGAGATTGACAACAGATGTGTGGAACACGATTTGGCTGTTGAAATGTGGTATGGCACCTTGGACCACTTTTTGAAAGCGAAGTCTTAAGTTCATATGGGTCATTTGTACTTCTTTTGATAGTTTAATTTTTATTGTCTGTGTTTATTGTAAGCGGAGATGATGTTATAATGTTTGTCTTAGTTACTTTTCTCTTGTTCCTGAGATCAGATACCTGATAACCAGAATTAGGAAGGAAATAATAATAATGATAATAAATGATAAGCTCACCATTTTTGGAGGTTTCAGCCCATACTTATCTGGTTTCAAGGCAGAGTGGCACATGCCAAAGGGCAGCCATTCATGGTGGCAGAGAAAGCAAAGAGCAAAAGGGAGGAGCAGCCATTGTGGCTTCTGGTAAGCCTCTCTCCCTTCCCCATATTTTAATGCAGATTACCCACCCCAGGGCAGGTGTAGTACTCACATTCATAATCCACACATTGGATCATGAATCAATCACCAACTCCAGAAGCCACCCCATGACTGCCTGAGACTTTGGGTGTACCACTAGACACCATAGCAATGTTGTATTTGTGATAACATATTTTTTTTCTTCAACCTTAGACTCCCGACTTACTTTCAGCTAATTCATTTCAAAGAAACAAGGTCTGCTTCCAAAAGAGCATCACTTTATATAGTGGGCATTTCATATTAATTCAAGATCCCAAGGGAGATGTTGCCATTGAACATATTTCATTAGTCTTTGTCAGATACAAACAATTCCCATGTGACTCTCATATTGTTATTTTATTTGTACTGCCCTTTTGTACTGACTTCTATTAACCTGTCCTTTCTATGCCTAATGCAGGTTGAGCATCCTTACCAGAAATGTTGGAAAAAGAAGTCTCTTGACTTAAATTTATAAATGTTATAGGATTTGCATGTACATAATGAGATTTCTGGGACATGGAAGCCAAGTTTAAGCACAAAATTCATTTATGTTTCAAATATATTCTAAACACATAACCTGAAGTTAATTTTATCCAATATTTTTAATGATTTTATGTATGAATTAATTTTGTACATTGGAGCTGAAAGTATTAGGAGAGTCTTTTTTGTCTTGGAGACACTAAATAAACTCTGTGTGTGTGTGTGTGTGTGTGTGCGTGTGTGTGCCTGTTTTTTTTTTGTTGTTGCTGTTTGTTTGTTTGCTTGTTTGTTTGTTTTGGTGGAGCCAGGGATTGAACTCAGACCCTTGCGCTTTCCAGGGAAGTGCTTATTCGACTGAGTCATCTCATCTCCCCAGCCCTGTGTGCCTGTTTTGACTACAACACCACACATGAGATCAGGTGGGGGATTATTCTCTTGTTGTATAATATCATCATTCAAAATGTTTTAGGTTCTGAAGCATTTTAGATTGCAGATTTCCAGATAAGGGATGTTCAACTTGTGCTATGAACCTTAAGGCAGTCTTTAAAGTTTTGAAACCCACAAAGTTAAGTTCTTTGCAAACTGACTTTTGCTTTGTTTATTTTTTGTTTGGTTGGTTGGTTGGCTTTAGTCAACACACAATATAAACTACTTGTGGGGAAATACAATTTTTTCTTCAAGATGAGTAGAAACTGAAGCATGTGCTAACATTCTTCATGAGTGCTAAACACAAACTACCTGGCTAACTCATCAAGTAACCTGTTAATCTTTTGCCCATTTTACAGGGATCATCCTTCAGTGCATCCCCTTACTTATTTTGGAACCCAGTTTTGCACATTTCTTCTTTGATACAAACAAATATTTATTGATCATTCTCCTTGCCCTGGGCTCAGAGCTATCTGTAGAAACCAACATGCCAGCACCTTCTTGATGTAACTTCTCTGGTGGACATCATATGTAAGCAGAATAACACATTGCCTAAGGAAAAGTAGTAATTGAACTACTTTTATAAAGACAGCTATCATTATAAAGATAAACAGGGGCAGGAAAAAAATAAGCCCTTTCTCATTTCAACAGTTAATCTAAACAGTTTTATTTTAATGTTATCTATATGAAGAATTGGGAATGTGATATTCTGTTTTTCCATGAAGTGGGCTATTTTAAAGTGCAATAGATGTTCAGTGGCAGCAAAGGGTATTTCACAAGGACTGCCCTTGTACACATAGTTCTTAAGATGATGCTGTGAAGCCTGACTTCACAGCACTATTGGAATTCTGGGGACACAAATGTCTCCGCTGTCTCCTTCATCCCAGGGTGCCCCTGGTTTGCCCCTGCTAATTGGTATGCAAGAAAGGAAACTTAAAGGGCTTCACCCTGGATTCCCTGGGATGGGTGGGAGCTAAAGATTCAATCACAGTATGACTTTCTACTTTATTTTTCTTCCAACAATACAAGGTCATACTTTAGCGAAGTGTTCAGATGTCACCTTGTGATTGTCCCAGGCATGAGTAGTATGAAGTGAGAGAACAAACATCAAACTAACAAACAAAAAAAGACCTGATTTCTAACAGAGTTGTTATGGAGAGGAGGAGTGATTGATATTGTCATTCTTAATCCCAATTTATTAATATAGTGCTTTAAGGAAACCTATAATATTTGCCATAATTGTTTTATGTTTTTCTTTTGTTTTAATGATGTTATTGCCAGTAAAGAAAGGCTTCATGGGAAATAAACCTCATGTTCTATATTCTCTGAGTAGGAACACATTAACACAAATTGCTTACTTCTCAAGAATAAAGTCATGCCTTATTGTGTTCCTACTGATCAAATTTCTTTTGGCAAGTGTAGTCTTTCTTTGTCTCTCTGTCTTTCTCTGTGTCTCTGTCTGTCTCTCACACGTACATATATAAGCATAACTCATGGAAAGAGTTGTTCTGAAACCACCATTTTCTTCCCTCTTTATACTTGTGTGTTGACACAGCAACGGAGGAGGGAAGGTTTCTTAGCTGATTCACTGTCATGACAAAACAGTGAAATGTTCTTTACATTTCTTTACATTAAGAGCAGTCTGTGTCATAGTTACTCTGGTGACTATTTTTGTTGTCCTTGGAAAAAAATCACAATAATAAACCCCAGTTACCCTCCAACTTGGTACAAAGGAAGAAAATACTTTGTGGGGAGTGTGCCCCAAACCGACAGCTATAAAGAAACAGAGCAAATATGTGAATCCAGATCTTCCACTTATTCTCCATTCATTAAGTAGAGAAGGTGCTTTCCAAGTTCCCTTAGTAGGCACAAGTTATGCTTTCCTTGCATGTATTGATTCAGCTGAGCAAAAGGGGAGTGACACTAGTTTAAGAAGTTATTTGTGAGAGTCAAGTTTAAAATTAAATTTCAAAATTCATAAAAGACATGTAAATATATTAATCATATAAACACAGGGATCGCAGTTTGTTCTTCCATTCCTCCATCTTCTCCATAGAAGCCAGTACTTTTTTTTATTAGACATTTATTTCATTTAAGACTTGGTTTTTAGGACAAAGTTGCAGCTCAGTAATAATGTGTTTTTCCAGCATATACAATGCTCTAGGTTCAGTCTCCAGGATTATCAAAGGAAGGAGGAGAGATATAAAAACAGTTTACCTTATAGAAACTTTATGGTCAAAGGAGGAAATTAAGAATAAAAACAAAAACATGTATCAGTAATAGAACAGTAAAACTATCTAGAATAGTAAAAACTGTGCACAGTGATGAATATTTATAATCCCTGGGCTTGGGAGGATTAGACAGGAGGATAATGAGTTGCAAACCAAGGCTGCATAGTGAGTTCAGGGCCAGCCTGGACTACATAGTGAGATCAGGTCTCAAAAAAAAAAAATCTAAAATTAGCAAAGCCCAGTTTATGGGAATATTTTGCTTTTATTACTTCATTCCCAACAATCCAGAATGCTACTGAGTCAAACTCATGTGTTTACTTTACCATATAGCCCACTGATAAAGCCATCTGATATTGGTTGACCACAATTAGGATCATGCCATTCCTGTAAAAAGCTATCAGATATTTCTGGATACAGATTTTGTGTATTTTTTTTAATCTTGGGAAGACATTTCTACTCATGTTTGGTATGTATGAGCTTTATTCATATTTTCTGATTCAGTCATTCAATTTCATTTGGTTCTCACATGATGAATAAAAGATAAATGCTTTTAAGTGAAAAAAAACCTGATGTGACCAAGGATTACTTGTTTGTATTCCATCCAGTTCTGTGCATGGTGTAAATGACTAGTAACTAAGGAAAAACTGGGTCACAGATGCAGGTTTTTTTTTTTTTTTCTACTTATTGGCTGTAATCTACACTGAAATGCTTGCTGTGAAACAGCTGGTGGGGATAGCTAGTCATCTTGTTCCAGACATGACTCCATGCATTCATTCTTTAAATCATATTTCCTTATTAAGATCTTGAACCAAGGCTACAAACTGGTATCTCCAAAATATCATTTATTGGCTTGACAAGGTTGTGAATATATGTTTTGTAGTCCGTGCTTAAATAATCTGCAACAGTAAGAGCCACTCCTGCCTTTAGAATGAGACAAAGGGCTTGGTGCAATGAAGAAAATGCTGACTGGGTTTACTTATTCCAGCCTTATAATGCCTTAGATAGTATCACTCTTTAGGTCTGTAACTTTCTCTAAGCTGTTTATAGTCACCCTTCCTGTGCTTTTCTGTATTGTGAACTGTACAGACAGCTTGAAAATATGCTATGAGAATTAAAGTAAATTCTTACATAGTAAATCAAGTGGGTTAAATATTTTAAACAGAAAGTTCTTGTGTATGCATAAATATTCATTTTTTTAAAAAGAAAATTATAATATGCATATTCATAGTATTACATAATTTCTTCCAGGATAATTATCAAAGCCTTCTCTTATGAAGAAGGAAGAAATATTCTTGAGCTTTCCTCGTCCATGTTTGGAATTAAAAACAAGTTCTTGTATCCAAGTGGGCTTGAGCTGAGCTGTATTATAGACATTTCAAATGTCTAAGATGCTGAGTTGTTTGCTATGGTTTTATAGAATGCTGAATGTGTTGTATTTTATGTTTGACATTTATAGAGGGCATATGTTACTGCTGACTTACCAAAACAACAATGTTCAAAATATATCAAGTAATACAATGCCAGAGTTCAGAGCACATAATTCAAATATTCTACTAGGAAAGACCTAACGACTGATTCCTGAACTTTACAGGAGAAAGGAGGTACACTTTTCCCACCAGCACATCTGTAGTCTAGAATATTGCTTTAACTTTCCATTCTTGTTATACTACCAAACATGGAGTTACAGGACTCAGACCTAAAACTGTTCAATATTGGGAGAAATGTAGTGGTATTTTTAAAACAGACATAAAACATTTCCACAATTTGAGATGAATAGACCAAGTTTTAAAAAATTGTAGAGTCATAAATTTGCT
>NDGM011189541.1:0-11454 GCA_002564305.1 Octomys mimax
TTCTTCTTCTTTTTTTTTTTTTTGGCGGAGCCGGGATTGAACTCAGGTCCTTTAAGTTGCCAGGCAAGCGCTTATTTTACTGAGCTATCTCTCAGACCCTTATAAATGTTTCTTATTATAAAATATTCTTTATTTCTAGTAACACTTGTATTAAAGTTTCTTTTGTCTGACAGCACTACCATTCTAGCTTTCTCATACTTGCTGTTTAAATTATATATATGCAACCAATTCATAATTTCTAATTTGTTGTATGCCTCACGCAGGGAGCATATTGTTGGCTATCTTTTAGTATAGTCTGACAGAATACCTTTTGGCTGGATTGTCTGTTTCATCCACTCTCATTACTAGATACTTGGATTTTCAGCTGCCATTTTACTCATTTTTCTGTATTTTGTTTCTTATTCTTTTACTACACTTTTTGGCATTAAATTAATATTTTAGTGAACATTTAAAGTCCTTTAATTTTAAATTATATGACTTTAATAGTACTATATATTTTTGTTTTTGATTTTTTGTTTGTTTATTTATTTATTTATATTTATATTATATTTATATTTATTTATTTTTGTATTTGGTACAGGGATTGCAGGGTCTACAGGGTCTCACTACATATATGGGACTCAGTAATTCTCCTGTTTTCGGCCTCCTAAGCACTGGGATTACAGGCACATACCACCACGCCCAGTCTCAATCGCTGTCTCAGTTTACCTTGGGCATAGGGCCGGCACAACACACAGGGAATCGAACCCTGGCTGCTGTGCTCTGCTTAAGCAGGCAGTTTAGTTCTCTGAGCTGTCTGGCTGACCCTAATTATTGTTTTTATTAGTATTTGTTTGTAGTACCTGATAGTTACATTTGTTCTGGAGCATAGGTCATGTACATTTTACAGTTTAATTCTGTGTATAATGGCTTGCTGTCTTCTCTGTATTCCTTCCATCTCAGGGAGTTTATACTTGGAGTTTCATTGCTAGGTCTGTCAACTTTCTTTTGTCTGGAGAATATCATAAATATTTATTGCTTTTTTTCTTAATCCAATTAGAATCTTTTTAAAATGTATTTAGTACAGGTTCTACACGGTCTCACTACACAGATTGGACTTGTAGTGATCCTTCTGTTTTCAGCCTCCAAAGTGCTGGGATTACAGGCCTACACCACCAGACCCAGTATCAATCACTGTCTCAGTGTGCCCCAGGGGCAGGGCCATCATGGCAAGTAATACAGTTAACAAATGCAAACAAAGAAAAAACACAATTAGATTCTTTTGTCTTTTGTATCAGAGGCATGCTAGTTGATTATAATGACTTAAAAAATGCTGAGTTTCTTTTTATGTACAGAACATTTGCTAAGTACTGTGGAGACTAGTAAGACCTACAAGAAATAGATCCCTCATTTTCATGTAGTTTACTATCATTTCTGCTCTATAGACAAGGAATTTGTTGGACAGCCTAGGAGTATAACTTTTGTGATATGTGTGAATGTCTTTCCAATAGGATATGTTTTATCACAGATGAAAACTGTACTCTTAAGAATTATGATCGACGGATTAAAGCTCTTGCTTAGGGAGATGCAGGGACCAGGCTTCAATGCCCAGCATGCTGGCCTGCTTGCAAGGTGTGCTGAGACGACGGTTGAGACTGGGCATGGTGGCGCGTGCCTGTAATCTTAGCTCTTGGGAGGCTGAAAACAGGATCAATATGAGTCCGATCTGTGTAGTGAGACCCTGTACTAAATACATTTAAAAAAAAAGAATTACAATCGAATTTGTCTGAGATTCTACCCTTAGTCATTAAGTAGCTATGTGTAGTATAGTAAGCGTTCATGAGTTTTGGTATAAATTTGTAGCTTTTATTTTCTTATTCTCCGTGGGTTTTTTTTTGTTTGTTTGTTTGGTTTTTTTTTTTTTTTTTTAAGAATTGAAATTGACTCTAATCTACAAAATTGAAATAGCTTTACTTCCTTCCGCAGTTCCTAGGACTCTGGCTCGCTCGTGCGCTCTCTCTCTCTCTCTCTCTCTCTGTAATTCTATAGGCTAATTCCATCAGTAAAGCATTTAATAGTAGTGGAGATGATGGGCAGTGAGTATCATTGTCATGTTTCAGTCTAAAGGAAGCTTGTGCTGTATTTGCATTTAGTAAGATGTTGGCCCTTATACTTTTCTTTGTCTTTGAAATAAATTGGTTTTGTGAAATACTTCAAGGTTAGTTGATGTGGGTCAAATTTTTCTGGTAACCAGTGAAAGTCTCAAAGTGTTGTACAAGTATTGTTTCTGACTTCTTAAGATTACAATTTTTGAGGGCCGGTGAAATAGCTCAGCGGATTAAAGTGCCTACTTAGGCAGAGACAGGAGCCAGGAATTTGATCCCCAGGCCTGCCATACCGACCCAGGGGGCGTGCAGAGATGGCGATTGACACTAGGCATGTTGATGGGTGCCTGTAATCCCAGCACTTGGGAGGCTGTAAACAGGATCACTAGGAGTCTGATCTACGCAGTGAGACCTTGTACACCCTGCCCTAAATACAAAAAAAAGATTATAATGTTTGATATTAATAATTCTCAACTGTTAACTTTCTTTGGAGATTCAAATTTTACGCAAGTTGGATCTTTTTTTTGCCTGCCTTATAGCTCAACTACTGTCTCTATAAACATTTTTGTCTTTATTTGATTTTCTTTTTTAAAAATTTATCTGATTTTCATTCTCTTCTTTTTCTGCTTTTCCTTAGTGCTCCTTACTAAATTTCCATTCAGTGATTTTTGTCACAGGGCATCTCACAGTTTACCTTTATGTCTGATTATCCCGCTACTTTTTTCTTTCTTCTTCTTTTTTTTTTTTTGCAGAACCGGGGATTGAACTTGGGCCCTTGCACTTGCCAGGGAAGTGCTTATTCCACTGAGCCATCTCCCCAGCCCCTCTACTTTGAATTTCTGTTGATTTCAATCAACTGCTGTTTCATTTTTTTGTTAACTTGTGTTCTGCTTTTGAATTTAGATTAATGCCCATTCTTACCTATTTTCACATGTTTCTTTGAGACTATTTAATTTATTGAAGTGTGTTGCATTACAGTTACCCTCTGTCCTTGATTTTTTTGTGGTTAATTTTCACCAGGTAGATTACTTTTTTGTTTTCTGTTTTCAGTACTAGATTACTTGCGTCTTTACATTTCTATAAGTAGGGCTGATAGTTCTTGTTTCATAGTAGCTTGCAAGATTCTGAAAATAAGAACTCACTTTCATAATAGCAAATAATTCTTTTTTATGGTGTCTTTTGGCACAGAGGGTATGCTCAGGAAGGGGCACATGTTAGGTTATTCTGAAATGTATTTGAAAGGTTCTAAATTTACCCCTCAAATTTTAAAATTACCCCTTAAATTTTTCTCTTACCTCACAGGTTTTTTTTTTTTTTTTGGTATTTTTAATGTGTATGGACTTTTATTAAATACTCTGACATTTAGGCACAAAACAGGCTGAGATCGTTGGCCTCACCTATCTTATAATCGAGTTAATATAATACAGATTAAAAACAGTAGACAGTTTCCATTTTAATTCTCAGTTGCCAGAGTCAGTATTAAAGAGCTGTGATTTAGGTAATCTAAATGGCATCTAATCCTAAAATCATTTATAAAATGTATTGGGCCTTAATCCACTTCACTTCAGACAAGGCAGGTTCTGCTGTAGATGAACCTGACGAAAACACACTGAAACACTGAAGAGCAGTGTGAATGATTTTTTTTTTTAAATTTTGGATCTTTTATTTTTTATTAGAGTCTGAAGCCTCCATAATGCTGAATTATCAGACAGAAATATGTCGTCTTGTTGTTCTAGATAACTCCGTAAATTTCTAGTCCATTCAAGTGCAGCTTAATGGCTAATGTGTTTCTCAGGATTCAGTTCTGCTTTTCTAGTTTTAACTGGAAGGTTTTTGCTCAGCAGCCTTGGTTGGGATGATCCTCAACACCTTCACTGTCTGTCAGCAACTGACAGCTGGAGTTGTTGATCAGAGAGTCAAACCACTGATCAGTATTCTCAGGGTCAACGTATTCATAGTCTTTTGTATTCTGTAAAACTGTTGCTAAGTTAGCTGCTAAAATAGCTCCTACATCAGTGTTCATGAATGAACTTTCTTCATTGCCAGGGCAAAGTTTTCTCCATGCTGTGGTTTTGATGCTTGCTTTTATCATGTTCCAAGTCCTAGATACTTCATAAATTGCATCCAGTGCTGTCAAGTTCTTCCAAAACATTTTTGGGTCACTTCCTTCATCCATATATTTCTGGAGAAGTCTTGCTTGGTAGTATCTTTTTACTGCAGCAAAAAATCCCTGGTGCATTGGTTGAATCAGACTTGTGACATTTACTGGCAAATATTTCACAGCTGTCTCAGTTACTCTTCTTTCCTCTCATTTCTGGGACAAATACCCAACATCTAAAATGAAGGAAGGAAAGGTTCATTTAGCTCAGTCAGGGAAGGTTTCAGTCCATACTAAGCTGGCACCAAGGCAGAGTGGCACATGGTAGGGAGCAACCGTTCAAGGCAGTGGCAAAGAACAGAGCAAATGGAGTGGCATCAGCTCAGGCAGCTAGCTAGCCTCTCTTTCCTCCTTACATTGTAATGTAGACTATCTGCCCCAGGGCACTCACACCCCTAATCCCAGCATTGGATCAAGACTCAATGGCAACTCCAGAAGCTGCCCCATGACTGCATGAGGCTTTGAGGGGGACTACTAGATACAAACCATAACAATTATTCTGCCATCTTAGGAACTCAGCAGTTCTCATTTGGATGTGGTGGGGGGCGGGGGAATCTAAAAGAACCACTGCTTTTTCTAGAAGACCTTTGGATCTCAAATGCTTCTGTACCTGTGCACAAAATAGTTATCAAGCTACTGTCTGAAAACAGATTGCTCTATCCACATACCTTTTTGACTGGAATAAGTGATAGGAACGTTTGAAAGGTCAGTTCCTTTGAATATACAGGATTTTCATTTTGCTTTTTCCACAACACAAAGATTAAGTTTATGTAAACCTGTGACATTTGCAAAACACAGTATAATGATTCTCCCTCTGCTTGATTTATACTCAGTATTTTGCTCATGTCAAGATCTAATGTCCTTAATGGTAGGCATTTCCAGAACAACCCAGTTTGGTCAGCACTATAAATTTGCTCTGGTTATAGATTCTCTCTCTACAAATTTCTGAAAGTTACTACAAAATTCACTGGCGGCAGTTTTATTTCCTTTTAAATTTGTTTCTTTACCAGCAGCCTTTTGGATGCCATGACACAGTTTGAACTGAGTTAGCCAGTTAGATAATATATTAAAATCACCTTCCAGGCAGGCCAGATATCTCAGCAGACTAATATGCCTGCTTAAGCAGAGCGTAGGGACTGGAATTCCATCCTGGCGCCACAGATTGTTCTGGCCACACCTCTGGGGTGCGCTGAGACAGTGATTGAGACTGGGCACGATGGCATGCACCTGTAATCCCTGTACTTGGGAGGTTGAAAACAAGAGGATCACTGTAAGTCTGGTCTGTGTAGTGAAACCCTGTAGACTCTGTTATAAATACATTTTTTAAAAAAATCACCTTTTATCTCCAAAATATCAAAAAAGGACTTTTTTTGGTACAGAATTCCAGACACTGGAATGCCATCTGTGTTCTGTTAGTTAAACCACTCTATCAAGTTCCTCATAAGACTTCATAGATTTGCATTTGGATACAGTGTATCCTCCAGGGACTCTCCTGAGCTGTTTGCATAGTTTATAATCTTTATTCTTTTTAATATTACGAACTGTGGACTTGACAATTCCATATACCACAGAAGGTTTTTTTGAAAGAGATACCTTCCTCAATTTTCTTAATAATCTCGTTTGTCTTTAATTGTCAGTGCCACATGCTTGTTTCCCCAACATTTTAAGTGTCTTAATATTTCAGGGGATTACTAGAACAAGATAATTAACAACTTAAGATTTGAATAGAGAGACTGTGACGAATACTTGGTCTTTTAGACAAAGAACTAGTATAGGTTGCACAGGAAAGTGCCTAGGAAAATAATAATTAGCAAGTTAAGTTGAGCTGCACAAAAGGGAGAGGTGCAAAGGAGGTGGAAGTGGACAGATCTCTATACTTGAGGGCAACACAAACTTACACCTAGTGGAGTTAGTTACAGGAAAGGAGAATGGTGGGCAGGAAGTGGTGTCACATGACTAAAGAAAACCCCATTGGTGGAAATCAGGACCCAAGGTAGAGACTAGGGTGAAAGCTCAGTGAAGGTGTTAAAATAGTCCTGGTCAGGGACCGGAGAGATAGCAGGGTCCTGAGCTCAATCCCTGGTACCACCAAAACAAAACGAAAAAAACCCAAAAACCAATAATCCAGGTGAAAGCTGATTGATTCTCCAGGGACCCTTGGAATTAGTTCCTATGGGGCTGTACCAGTTCTGAGAGCCTCCAAAACCTTCTTACATGAAGAGATCAGAGAGAAGCCAGGGAATGAGAGCCTCCCCGCTGGGTGAGCTGCAGAGCGTGGGTTCTGCCTAGCAGCGGGCAGCCAGTAGCCGGGAGTTACTACCACAGGGATAGCCAGCAAGTGGGCCTGGGCTCATAGGATGCTGGCCCGGCCCTTGAGCATTGCTCCTGCCTGGCAGCTCTGCGGCCAGACCTGAGGGCCCCAAAAACTAGCAAATGCAGTTGATTGCCTCACACTTTTTAAAGAGGCATCTCTTCCTCCACTTTTAAACCCCTTCTTCCTTCAAAACTCCTTTTCTAAGATGTCCTTAGTGTTTTCCTTCCTATATGTCTCTTTTCTGCAGTCTCTGATCTGCCAGTAATCTTGTTCAGTGTTATCTTGGAGTTTTTAGGGAGAAGTACCTCAGCTGTGGGGGTCCCAATTGACAGGCTCAGGCACCTGAGCCCAAATGCCAGACGGGGAGATGAGTCGTGGGAATGGCAGAGTAGCAGGATCTGTTTCCTGGGGCCATAGAGGCTTTAGACTTTCACAGCAGGGGAAACAAAGTCCAAAGTTTGACCTTGGGGTGACAGGGTAGTTTGATAGTTGGCAGGAGAGGCCATCCCTGGTCAGGCTGGGATGTGACTAATGTCAGCACAGGCCTGGGTCTACAAGGCTTCTGCAGAGGAATCCTTGTGGTGAGAACTTGAGGCTCTGCATCTAAGTAGGAGATAACTCCAGCTTTAGGTCAGCCTCAAGAGAATCCTAGGTGCCCAGGCCAGATGACCATATGTCTGGAAAATGATGTTTATAAAACTTGGCAGTTGGATGTGCTTGTAAATCTTAGTTTTAAAGGGGGATGAGTTAAGTTATATAAATTTAAGGCTAATAAACCTATGTCCAGTTTTTAGTCATATACTCCTTAAGTGACTATTATGCCTTTTGCAGAGCTTAGCAGAAATCTGACCCAAAGTTTTAAGGTAATAAAGGAGATATACAGTGAAAGTGGAGATGCCAGCTCTTTCCCAATCTCTTTGAATTGCTTGTTGGGCACCTGTAGTCCCACCCTCCATATCCATATTATGGTATCTACAAAAACCTTACGATTTTAGTCAGTGAAATTCAAAGGAAACATTTGACTTATATTTTATTCCAATTAACTGTTACAAATTTTGTTTATATAATTCTTATATTTTTGCTTATAATTTTTAGTGTATATTACTAGATTACACTATTTTATCTGCATTCTCAACGTGACATTCTAAATACTTTTCTATTTTTCTATAGACTTTTCCTATTATTTACTTAGGAATTAGTGTTTTAAGTGTATAACACTGTATTTTCCTTTAAAATAAATCTGTATTTGCTGGGCAATTAAAGATCGAAGTATATATTTCTTACTTAGAATGCCTCAAAAGCAGTAGTGTTTATTTCCTTGTCTTTTTATATTAATTTCAAATAAATCTTTTTAATAGCATTTAAGTTTCATCCAGAGAACAGAATTTCTTAGGAAGATAAATTGGGTAGTGCCTACTGAAAAACTGAGTTATGTATTTTGATGAAATAAAGTTTCCTCTCCTAATTTTAGCTAGAAAATTATGTATAATGAATAGATTGGTAGTTCATAGATAAACTGTAGGGGTAAAACACCATTTTATAAGTTATTGATTTAATGTTGGTAAAAGCTTCACTGTTTTGGGCAAAGAAACACACTCCCGAGTTTGTGCAGATGTTTTATTGTGATAGATCTATTATCCAGCTATTAGAAGATAAATGACTGATCTTTCCTATTTTCCATGTCTCAAGAAAATTGAAATAAGAAGGGACTATCATTTGGGCTGTATGATTAGGGCAGGTTGGATGGCCATTAATTTAAGGAAGGAAAATCTTGGCAGCATTGGCCAACTTGCACCATGTTATCAATCAAACCTGATGCACTTCTTGTGATGACCCAGCACTCTCAGGTTTTTGCAACGTTAATTAGAATTCATGACAAAATAGATGCAAGGAAACGTTTTGTACCCTTCATAATTTTATAGAAAATTTATTGTTATTAGAGGAACCATTTGCTTAGTGTGATTTTTTTCATTACCAGCTTGTCAACTAGCATAGATAATCTGGAGAAAATATGAACCCCATAGATGGGGTGTCACTCTTGTTGATGGTTTCATGTAGTTTACCTTGGAGCACAGCTAATGGCTGAAGTTCATAGCAACAGCACAGAAAAACGTGGCAACCAAGGGGAGATAAATGAACCATGTTTATTGCTTTAATATAAAAAATACATAAATGGAAAACTGCATTTGAATTTGATGAGCTCATTGCTAGTTTTGTTGGAGTGATTTATTTTTCCTCTTATAGGAAAAGCTACTATTGACACAGTGAAATAGAAATTAACTGTCTGTTTTTTGGAAACCAATATTTTTGGTTTTAAAATCTGAGTAGATCATTTTCATTTTTATTCTGAATGTTTTATAGAATATTGAACATTTAATAGACCAGAATTATCAATTTTTCTGCTAATATTTAGTCTAGGGTCAGATTATTAAAACTGTACAATCAAGTAAGTATCCAAAATGGTTGGTTTTATTTTGTAGATGTGCTGTCTTTACATTCTTTCCAATGTTTCTTTAAGCCTTATTTGCATTTACATTTTTTTCTTTTAATGATATTGGTTAGTACCTGAGAATGTGTTAGTGCTGTGCGATTGTTCTATACATATAGCTCTTGGTTTAATAAGTTTAATATTATGTAATAGCAGATTTTCCATTCAACTGTTTTGTGTCTAAACACATTTTGAAAAAAAGAATTTGTAGGTTTGTACATGATAATTTGATGATATATAGCATTCAAAAATTGAAGCTATTGAGTTAAATTTCATGGAGTATTCTAAGGGGTATTTTATTTTTATCCTTTAGCATCTTTTACCGATTGATGTAAATATTATTGTAATATGGGTGTATGTATAAAGCATATAGAAATGTTTACATCTCACAAATTATGAATTATTCTGTAGCCTAATATTGTAAACTTTGTGTCTTAAGAAATTTTTAATTCTACTAATTCTAATCTTACAGAAATGTGATTATCACTAAATTTCTGAAAAGTAAGACATAAAAATGTGAAGTTGAAAACATACATTTTACCTCCTTTCCATATCAATAGCAAATAGAAAATTATACATATGATACATTTTTATTTAGTTCAAACAAATAATCAATTCTTTGCTTTTTCGATTGAGTTGCATACATGCTGAGACCAGCAGGCACCAGTACATGGGCAGGGCTGGAGTCAATAAATGCGGCTTCACGTTTATACTGATTGGTAATTCATAAAATCCCCACAGGATTTGAAACTTGTTTAGCATAATAGCAAGTCTATATTCTGAGCTGTTTTCTTTCAATTGTATTGTTGGTTGCATATTAATAAACTAAATGTCAGCCAAGTAGGGGGAAAAACACTCAAAATATGAATATCATTGTATCTAATATTTTTCAAAAAGTACCATTTCAGTAAGTTATATTGCTATTTAATTGCTTATTTTAAATCATTGGGGAAATTTTAGACACTAAAATGAAGATTCCCTAGTGTTCAGAAAGAATATGTTATTAATTTGTTTTTCAGAACCGTATTTTGTTGGCTACCTGCACGTACATCAATAGTACATATATAGAAGCATTTGTGTATTATATACTGTTCTTACCTTTATCTTCATAGGAAAGGAGTTTTGGTTTCCTCTAAGACTTGTAAAAGAATGACAGTTTAAAAATCAGCATGTATGATTCATTAATTGATCTTGGGGGAAGCTGCCTTTTTAAATAATATATTATTCCAGCTTATACATATTATCATAAAATAGATTTATTAAAATTTTAGCCAGTGTGTTTTCTTTGTAAATAAATTATGTTGGTAAAATTGAATTGTAATATATAAGATTTGGAAGTATTTTTGTTCTAAAAATATGAGTTTCTGTCTTTTTTAAAGTTCACTGTGAAAGTATTATCTTTTTCACTTTGAACTGACACAAGTATGATCTTTGTTACTTAATTACATTGTTAGCAACTAAGAAATGAATCTTTAGATTGCAATTAGGTTAGCTAAGAATTGGTCGTTGAAAATGTGAATGATTAATAGTTAATTATGTATAAGCCATTTATTGGAATTTAACTTAATGAAATAAAAATCAGAACACACTATATCGAAAGCATTAATTTTCTAGGTGGAATAACTATAGGTATTTTAATACCTGTAATAATTATAAGTATTAAAATTATTTTTTGAGAGAGAACCTGTTTTAAAATTTGTTATTAGAACGTGAATGTTCACTTTAATCGAAAGACATAATACTTTGTTGTCATAACACTGGTTACATTGCTATACCATGGGTGGAAAACTTTTTTAATGAGTTACTATTTCTTTCTTTATAGCTGGTAGCTGGCAGTGTTGTGATGGCTTTTGAAGAAGTGTGCCCTGATAGAATTGATTTGATTCACAAGAATTACCGCAAGCTATGTAATTTACTAGTTGATGTGGAAGAGTGGGGGCAGGTGGTCATAATTCACATGCTAACGCGATATGCTCGTACGCAGTTTGTCAGCCCTTGGGAAGAGGTAAGTGCCAGTCTTTTACTTATAAGGGCATGCTAGTAGAATAGGTGAACTTTTAAAAGCATGTACAAAAATCGTAAAGTAATAAAAATGTACAAATCTGTCTATTTATCAAGCACGGTCTTCCAAAAGCAAGAAACCAGTACAAAACAAAACAGTAACTGTCCTTTATATTGGTATTGACTGATACATTTAATGGTATGATATGTAAACTTTGAGAATGACACCTGGCAAGACACTCTGGTTAGGAACAATCACAGATACAGTGTTTGCAATGACAAAACCAAAACCATGTTTACAATACCAAACTGTTCACTCCCTTGCTCGCTTGCTCACTCTCTCCCTCTCTCTCCCTCTCTCTCACTCTGTCTCTCTCTGCCTCTCTGTCTGTGTCTGTCTGTCTGTCTG
>NDGM011189543.1:0-10300 GCA_002564305.1 Octomys mimax
ATGTTTTACTCTTAGTACTTCTTTGCTATCATGAAAACTTTTTCTTAGTTCAATTGTTTTGAGCTGTGCCCGGGGAAGCAACACCCAGAACCTCAGCCCCATCCCTGCACCCATCTGTCCCCCAGTGCCATCCAAGGAAAGACATAGCTGAATGGGTTGCCCAGGAAAGCATCCAAGGAAGAAACAGCCTGTCCCTGGGTGACAGGACTGAAGACATCCTGGGCCGGAGAGAGCTGTTCGTGCTTTTACATACATTTTCAACATCTGCAAAATGTTGGTGGGAGGGTAGACTGGTGCAACCACTGTGGAGATCAGTATGGAGATGAGATGCCTTTGGAAACTAGGACTACAGGTTGCATTTGATCCAGATATTCCCCTTCTGGGTATCTTCCCAATAGGATTAAAAGCATCAGACCACAACAGCATACGCACACTCATGTTTATAGTGACACGGTGTGTACAGCTAAGTCTTGGAAGCGGCCCAAATGTCCATTGACTAATGAATGGATAATGGTGTATTTTTTATACAGTGGAGTACTACTGAGCCATAAAGGATAAGCTTGAGACATTTCTAGCTAAATGGGTGCACTTTGAGACCATACTCTTAAGTGGAAGAAATCTGACTCACATGTATAAGGATTACATCATTTCTCTGGTATGAGAGACTGAAAGTCTACATAAGGACCAAAAGGAGGCACAATAGATACTGTGAAATGGGAAGAAAAGGTTCAATTGCGAAAATCAACTAGGGAGGGGGAAGAAGAAAGGAAGGAAGAAAAAAGGAAAAAAATAAGAACAGAAGGAAAAATGGAAACAAAGCTTTTTCAAAGAAGGACGGGGGAGGGCCGGGAGAGGGGAGGGAAATGAGAGAAAAGGAATGGAGATGAGTCATGCGCAGGAGAGTCCCTGCCATGACTGTGAGCCTTATATTATCTAACTTGTACCAATAAACTCAACAAATTAAAAAAGAATAATGTCAAAAATGAGGAGGGACTGAGAGAATAGAAGAAAGGAAAGAGAGGGACTGGGGAGATATCTCAGCAGTCTAAGTGCCTGCCTGGCAAGTGTAAAGTCCAGGGTTTGGCCCCGAGTACCGCAAGCCATGCCCACCCTGGTAGTCCAGGTGCACCATGCTAGCCCTGAAACCAGGCATGGTGGTGCGCACCTATCATCCCAGTGCCAGGGTGGCTGAGGCAGGAAGACCAGTACAAGTCCAAGCTGTGTGGGGAGACCCTGTAACAACAATAAAATAAAATAAAATGGAAATAGAAAGAGCCATAGAATCACTTCTATGAAGTAAACTGGAAGTGTTCATTAGAACCATCCACAATCTGAAGACCTGGTAAGAAACTCCAAAATCTCCACATGCTTTTAGGGGTGCAAGCACCCCTATGTACAACCTGATGAGGGTGCCCTGATACCCCCATGCACAACCTACTACCCTGGAGTGCTTGGCCCCAAGAGCCACATTACCAACCCTGGTCATGTTGCAGTGTTTTTCTGGCTGAAGGTAAGTTTAGGGAATCTTCTCAGCTGATTCATAAATGGGGAAATGATACAGGTAGTGACCTGCTAAAGTGAAAGACACTATAGAGGGTGCCAGAAACGCTTCAGAAGAGGTCAGAGTGATGTGCATATTTGAAGCAAGGGGGAGGAGTCTGTCATTTAATTTTTAAAATGTAAACATTCACTACTGGGCTTGGTGGCACCAGACCATAGCCCCAGCACTCTGGGAGGCTGAGACAGGAGGATTGCCAGCTCAGGCCCACTCTGGAAACTTAGCCAGTAGGTGAGGTACTGTCTCAAAACTTTAAAAACTGGGTTGAGGATGTTGCTCAGTACACAGCCCCAGGGCTCAATCCCCAGGACCACACAAAAATAATCACCACATCTTTTGTTCACGCCTGGGTCTGCACCAGAGTGGCTGAGGCCCTCCTGAGCAGATGCAGTCTTGAGGAGGGAGTGCCAGCCTTTAATCCTCTGGCTCCCAACAGAAGATCTGGCCCAGGGAATCAGTCAGCACTAGGCCCATCCTGGGAAAGATATTTGTGCAGCCATGCTTGAGCCTCTAGAAAACACATGTGTTGGCAAGAAGGAGAGATAAGGCAGTGAAGTCACTTGGCCGGAGAAGCAGAGGAAGTGGCAGAGCTGCCCCGGGGACGTGAAGAGTCTAGATGCAGAGCTCAGCACCGCCCAGCACTCAGTGCAGTCCTGAGAAAGGAGCAGCCCTTGAGCCAGCCCTGGCAGCTGCCGCCCAAGAGAAGGACACACAGCCAGCCCTCTCGCAGCGCCCACCGTGAGGGGAGGCCGCTGAGCCAGATGTCCCACTCCACGGCAGTCAGCACTTCAGAGCCAGTCTACAAACCCACGCGGTTCTCGGTCTCTTCCCACCCAGCTAGCAGGGAACCCCTGCACCCCTGTCAGGGAGCCACAGTCCTGCTCACACATCAAACTGCAGCTACTCAAGGAGGTGGAAGAAGGAATTATCGGCCCAAGGTCTTCAGTCTCTCATGGGGTTGGAGAGACTTTTTTCCCTGTTTTCTACAGGGAGAATAATATGAATGAGTTTTCACATGACTGTGGGTTCAGGGGTGAGTTTTTGTTTATGGTGTGAGAAGGACCCAGGCAGAGCGACCGCACCCCCAGGCAGGCTTTCTACTCCAGTGAAGAACCCTTAGGTGTTTCCCACCCAGTCGAAGCCTCCCAGTCTAAGCATCTGGATAGCAGCTTAACCCTTTCCCCTTCCCCCCCTTTGGTGGCTGAGAAGTGATATTCAATGCCACCCACGGTAGCACATGAAAAGTCCGCATAGGTGTGTCTTTCTGCATTTCCTACAAGCTTCTAGCGAACTTCTGCAGCTCCTGGATGATAGAAACAGAAACCTTGCGGGAGCGCCCTCCCCCACCAGAGCCCACCTCTGTCATGCCCACAGCAGGCGCAGGTAGTCCAAAGGTTTTTAACTCAGTGAATGTGTTGGCCCAAAGATAAAAGCACAGTGTCACCTCAGAATATCTTGTAGAGGGTGGGAGTTGGTAGTACTTATTCACTTCACATTTAACACATCGATAAAAAAGATATTCTGCTGATTTTTATCTCAAACTTAGACAGATGAGGCTCTTTTAGCGGTGTAGGAAAATGCTTCCAATATTTTGGAAGAAAATTTTACAAACACTAGACCTTGGCCCTTGCAATGATAGCTGGGGGCAAAGCCAACTACAATTTTCCTTCCTCATCCAAAGCAAGATGAAGAGTTTACCTTTTATTTGCAGAACTCAAGCACCAGTAAGACTTCATTATAAAGGCCTAGAAGAATTGCCCAAAGCTTTGTAGCAGAAGGTTTTACGGAGACTTGGGCATGGCCCCTCCGGCACCCAGCACGTCGTGTGTCTGTGGGAATGCAAGCTCTGTCATCAGTCCTGCTTTGCTATGATTTCAAGCTACTTCTTCATGAACAGCAGTGTGTTTGCAGGATCTGGAACTGAGGGAGTTAGCAGGAGGGCTAATATGCGGGCTGGGCCAGGACAGGGCCAGCAGCATTCCCAGGCTCTGCTTCTCACTGTGCTGTATGTGGACCCTGTAGCCAGTTCCTGCGGGGCTAAAGCCTTCAGAGCGGCCCTTCCAGGAAGCCTGCATTTCATAAATAAGACCTCAGGACACTGTCTTCCTTGCTGACAGTCTCCTTTCGGTGGGCTTTGCTGGCTCCCCTGGGTGGCCTTCTAGGGCCCATTTGCGCTCCTCCTGACATCCACTGAGGGAACAGTTTCATCACCTGGTCAGTCCCTCTGTTCACTAAATCACAAATTCTGATGAGACAAATACTCATCCCATGTGTACTGAATTCTAGTGAGTTGAAAAGCCATGATTTCCATAAAAGA
Organism: Octomys mimax; assembly: GCA_002564305.1. Classification (NCBI taxonomy): domain Eukaryota; kingdom Metazoa; phylum Chordata; class Mammalia; order Rodentia; family Octodontidae; genus Octomys; species Octomys mimax. Next base: position 3,876 of record NDGM011189543.1, read on the forward strand.
ACAGAGCAAAGAGACACAGAATTAGTCAATTATGGAAGACAGAGCCTAGAGACTCTCTCAAGGCCTACCAGTTGACATAAAAATAGCTAGTAAGCACAGACTAAGCCCTCTGTCTTGGGGTCAATGAGGGAAAGTAGGATTTCTGCTCCTCATTTCTTTTCTTTCTTTCTTTCTTTTTTGTGGTAGCAGGGATTGACTCTGCTGAGCTATCTCCTTGGCCCTGCTCCTCGTTTTAAGAGGAGAACAATGCCTCTGTAACAACTGCAGATACGCATACCAGGCATCGAGGTAGCCTTACAGCGCTCATACAAAAGCTGGGCTACACTTGATGGAATAAAAAATATCACAAGATCCTCTGTTTATTGCCACCAAGGAAGGCCTACCTGTGTGGAAGAGGCCATGGCTACTGTGAAGAGAAAAAGCAACCATGGGGACCTTTCTGAGTCTTAACGGTTAACAGAAGTGGAGGCTGCATCGTTGTGAGAGAAGGGCTGAGGCAGGCACAAGCAGACCTGAGTTGCATTCAGTCACTCCTGAGGCACACGCTGAGCCCTTCCACTGGGGCATGATGTGGGTGCAAGCCAGGCACCGACTTCCTTTCCTAGGCTCATGGTTTCCCAAGTTTCAGTCCTCTCCTGATGGCTTTCACACGTACATGGAACTCATTTGACTTTAATTGCTTCTTTTTTTTTTTTTTTTGAACTGGGCCCTTGCTTGCCAGGGAAACACTTACTCTACTGAGCCATCTCCCAGGCCCTTGACTTTGATTTCTGCCCTGCCATTCTAGTAAGAAAAGAAAAGAAAAGAAAAGAAAAGAAAAGAAAAGAAAGAAAAGAAAAAGTATATAGCTACAATGTTGCTGATCAGGTTCAAAGGCAAACATAGAAAGTTAATTCAAATTAGTAGTCTTAGTAGAGTATGATCAGTATTCTGGTCATAGAATGGAACTACATTTTTTAGACCAGAGACTCTCTCACATAGAGAGATCTCTCTTACATAAAGAGATCTCTCTTACATAAAGAGAGGGAGGCAGGAAAAGATTCAAGATTTTCAGATGGAGTTCTTAAGGGGCCCAAGCCTCCATGCGTGCATTGCTTACTTTCTGTGTTTAGTAGTTTGATTTTGTGATTACTTTTAAACAATTTCTAAAATTGCAGGTTAATGCCCTTGGTTATGTAATAGATTTTGAAACACTCAAAACCAAAGTCCTACATTTTGTTGGACTGGATTATATTCAAGGTAGAACTACATCATGAAACATTATTTTCAGGGAAAGAGCTTTCACTAAGTGAGTTGAGTTGTTGGAGGAACTTTTATGTCATGACAATAAGCAACACTCACGGATTGTCCACTGAGCGTCCACTGAGAGAGCTGAGCTTACCATTTGCACCCTGTGAACACTGCTGGCCACATTTTCTGTTCAGTTAGTAGAAGCACTGGGCCTAAGGAACAGAGAAGCCAGGCTTGGACTGTGTGTCTGGTGGAGGCCACACTCTTGGGGGTGTCCACGCTGCCCACAAGGGACTTAGAATTCGGCAGCACGGACCCAGACCAGAGGAACCTCACAGACCTGCCTCGGGGAAGCACCGTGAGGGCTAATCTCCCTGTCCATGAGCTACTCAAAACTAGCTTTGAAAACATTGGTATTTTCCACAAAACAAACTCCTTTTGGTTCTCAGAAAAGCACAAAGTACTTTGCCTCCCATGCATACTGACCATGAAGAAAGTAAAGGAGTTATTGTACTTGCAACTTTTTTTTCAATGTTTTATTCTTTCAGTAGATATTATGTTCATGTTGTTTATGTCCAAGATCATTTGTTGCTATTGCTGAAAAATGAGCCATTTTGAATTACCCCCAACTTCAAGGTCTCCATGAGGAAATGTTCACTATCTGAAGGTTGTTTCCTTCTATAATATAGCACAGAAAACGTGGTTTATCTGCTATATAAGCAGCATATGCTGCCAAGTGAACCCAGTGCCTCCCGCATGACAGGCGGTGCTCTACCCAGAAGCGCACCTCCGGGCAGCCCCAGGAAAGTATATTTTGAAAATAAAATAGCCGCATACCTCTTACGCTAATGAAAATGTCGTGACTCCAGCCCAGCCAGAGCTTGTCACCAGCAGCTCCGGCATTCATTTACCTTTCCTCCGAAACCTTGACTTGTCACCTCCTGGAATCTGCTCTCTCTGAGGCAGGACCACAAACTGCAGCTCATGTCTCTTACACCTCGAGTTTATGTTCACCATTTGGATGATGCAATATTCTGCCAAACTGCAGGCGCTACATGCATTCAGCAGCCCAGCTTCCGATAGTTAATTATCTCTAAGGAATTTTGCTCTTTTTCTTTTCTTAACATCAGATAGCAGCAGGACATTGTTGTACAAAATAAACTGCTAAAGAGAGTTTTCAGATTTCAGTAGCATCCTTTTTATGCATCAGGTAGGGGTTTTATTTTTTAAAGTCATTTTTTTATTCTGATAACCAACCACACGGTTGTATCTAGTTCCAAGTCTGCAGTGGGCAGTACTTATTAAATGTTCTGTGTACCTAGCCCTGGATCTTTAAAATAGTTTGTGTGTGAATAGGGTTCTTTTACTTTCTTACCATGGAAACATGGAAGAGTATAGCTGGAAATCTTAGTTTTCTTTTGAGTTTCACTAACCTCCCAAACCAGAAAGAGCAAAATGCAATGCTTGAACTATTAAGTCACAATAGAAAGTATGTTTTTACAATAAACGCAAGTTATATGAAAGTCAATTCATTTTAGGACCTGGAATTCATATCCCCCCAAATCTTAATAAAACCCTAAGCTGCCATGACCCCAGCTTTGTCCACTTCAACATGAGGCCGTCACCCCAGGGCCCACTTTTGACATACAAACCACGTCTTTCTCACACCCCTCTCTCTGTGCCTCTGGCTTTCTAAGGTTGATTTCATCTCTCTTATCCTGCAAAAAAACTCCACTGGTCCATGGCCTGTTTGCTATGTTGGGTACCAGATGGCATCCCGTCCTCAGACTCCAGCGAGACAAGGGCAAACTTCCAGAGAAATGACTTTCCCTTTCCAACTTACTCCAAAGAAATTTAGAACTGAATCATGCTGAAGAGAGTACACTTTAAGGCTCGGTGAGTAAGAATCCCACACCCAACTAGAGCAGAGCAAGCACTAGTCTTTTCTCCGCCCCGCCTCACGAATGCAGGTGCATGCATGACAAGGGGCCACAGTCCTTCAAGAAGCTCCAGCTTTCTAGCCAGAAGACCCAGCCTGGGAATACCAGGAAACAGGGAGTCCTGGGGTGGAAAGCAGCTTTAACCCCATAGGTCACTTGCAAACTCCTAGTGCCAGCCTCTGGTTTCCTACACAGAGATTGGGTCCTACACAGCATAACGAAGACTATGAGAACTGAACTCGCCATCCTGAACTGGCCACTGGAGTCTGCATACTGCACAGAATGCCCTGCAAGTTTTCTGAAAATGGATCTCACAGTTTTAATGTGAGATAGCTAGCCATAATTTGTGACCACCCCCTTTGGGTTAACTGCTTACTACAACAAAAATATCAACAGTTTGCCACAGGATTAAACGAAACCAAAAGTCTCATAAAATAATGTCCTAACTACCCATGATATAATCTAAAACTGTTTGGCATATAAGGAACTAGGAAATCTCAATGCACCTGGGTTAAGACAACCAACAGACATTAATATTGAAAAGACACAGATATTGGAATTATCTGAGAGACTTTACAGCAAAAATTATAAAGATGCTCCAACAATTCAGACAAAGCTCTCTAGATATGAAAGAAAAGATACATTAGAAGCATCAAAAAAGAGTGGAAGACATGAAGATGAAGTGGAAGTTTTATCACCAGAAAAGACCAATAGCCAAAAAGCAAGCTCACTTGAGTTCCACAATTTATTTATTTATTTATTTATTGGTGGAACTGGGGATCGAACTCAGGCGCTTGCGCTTGCCAGGGAAGCGCATATTCCACTGAGCCCTCTCCCCGGCCCCGCTCACTTGAACCCTCACTAGCACCCTGAGGTGGGCAGCGGGAGAGAGCTCCGAGCCCCACCTGCCAGTGTGAACGGGTAAGTGTATAGATAAACTTCTAAACTGAAAAATGGAGGGAAAACATAGAAACAAAACAAAGCATAAGAGAGCCACAGTGCTTTCCACAACAACTCAAGTGTCTAATACTTATTTAAACGCAGTCACAAAGAGAAGACAGTAGAGTGCCCCCAAAATGAGGGCACCATAGCTGGAAATTTCCAAAATGTGGCGAAGTATCCAAATCTACAGGATCAGGAGCACAGCGAACTCTGGGCAAGAAACAAGCAAAATCAGTCCTGAGAAGCGTCCTAACGAAGCTGCCAAAAGGAGGCCCGACTGATGCGCGAGCGGTTCTGAGGCTGAGGGAGAGGCTGAGAGCGGTGCTGGGTAAACAATCAATGCAGGCTGAGAGGGACAGAATGAAAGCTGAAAGAGTTAGCATCATTGTTAAATTACATTACAGAATTTTTAATAATAGAACACTACATGGGTGGTGTCTTAAAAATCTGATAAGCAGGAATGTGTGAAAAAATTCCTAAAGCACAGCTATAATGATTTCTGCCAAGCTGGTGCTCAAAAACTTATCTGGTGGCTTCATCATATTACACATGCTTCTAATGCAAACAAAATCTCTGCTATAAAGCCTTTTTATGCTGCTCTTCTTCGTACCTGGGATCTTTCTCCCCTCACCTCTACTCTCTGCACACTCTTTAAAGTACGCACTGATTTCCCAAGGAAGGAAAATCCCATCAGAAATACAAATAGTAAGTTATTTGCTTAGGAGCATCAGGGACTCAGGCTCTAACACGAGGAGGTTTCTGGGATAACTTAGCTAAATTAGATTTTCATCCTGCCCAACTGGTGTAGCCACCACCACATTCCTGCCCCTCCCAAAATGGAAGGCTCCTCTGGATCAGCCTGGATCGGCTCCCCATGCCACATCTCGGTCCCTTCTCTACGCAACAGCATCAAGCACCTGCTGAACAGTTGTGATGTGACCACACGCACATGCAGCTGGAGCGCACGAGAAAGACCCACGCAGACTAGTCTTGGAGAGCGTTCAGAGATGTATTCTTAATCATGTTTCAGTGCAGGAGAAATGCAGCCTCCTCTGAGTTTCATTGCAGACCTGTGTAAAGCTGTTGGTGCTGAAGTCCAGCTCTAGGGAACCCAATCATGTGGACACCTTTGTATAAAGCAGTTTATCTTCACTATATGACATGCAACTTCTGAGCTTAGAGATCGCAATATACTTTATTTGTCTGTGTTCTATATTAACTAACTAATTTTTCTGGGATTCAGAACCCTGTATATCTTTGTGACAATATTAAATACCTGTGTCCTAAAGGATTATTCATACAATGTTGAAGATAGGAATTTGGCAAGAAGAAAGAATTAAAAATCTTAATAAAATCAAGAAGCATGTAGGGGCCTAATTTTGACAGTACTTTTACATAAGTGTGAAAACCATTACCTTTGATGATACTAGCTAGATTTAAGCAAGTTATCTCTGAAAGGAAAGTTGAGTCCCAGGGAATGTTCTCCATGTGTGCAGACTGTGCCTGGCACAGTTATGAGACGTGGTGTGCACCAAGTTCACAGGTAGGGAAACATTTAAGGGCTGAAATCTGTCCCCTAAGGGAGCTCTATGGCAGAACCCAGAGAAAAACACAGCTGTCCGGCAGCCACAAAGAGTGCACAGGAAGGTATAAGCGACATCTGAAGCGTTAGTTCTGAATGTGACTGTCTTTCATGGCACTGTAAAGGTTTGCACTCATGAACCAGTGTGAAGCGCACAGGGTCTCCGTGTTGCATCGTCACCACTTTGCTGTGCTGGCACTTGCTAACTGTGAGCCTGTTCTCTGAAGTCTATGGAGGTGGGTGGAGTGCAGGGCAACGGCTCTGCTGCTGCCTCCCAGCTTCTTCCTCCCTCACTGCATCCGAAGCAGCAAGTGTGTCCTGAGCTGCAGCCATTTTGCGCCTCATAGCTGGCCCACGCAACTCGATCAGATGGCCAATGTTTCACATTGGTGATTTTTTAAGAAGGCAGAAATTACCATCCTCTCTGTCTTTCTGCTTCATACCATTGAATGATCAGCAAACTTCCATCTCCGAAATAACGTAGCCAGTGCACTGGGGTCCACATTGTGAAAGGCAGTTAAGAATACAATCAGATGTCAAGTGACAGACGCTAAGGAAAGAAGCCATCTATTTCCTCTCAGGTGTCATTGAAACTTCTCAGAAGAACATCTCTCTTTTTTTTTTTCTTTGTTTTGTTTTGTTTATTTTTTAAAATTTATTTTATTTCATTTTATTGAGAAACAAATAGCAATAAGACAGTTTCAAAACTGATTAATAGAACAGTTTCAATA
>NDGM011189546.1:0-11385 GCA_002564305.1 Octomys mimax
TATATATGAAGCTAAAGAAACTATTGAGATTAATGTAATGGGAATTACTACTTAAGGAACTATATACTTTTAAGAATTTAAAAAATCATCAGGTAATTCAAATGCAAAAGAAACAATCCAGCAGAGTATTTCTGCCTAATGAAGAGCTCTCCCACATATTTAGGTAGATAAATAATCTACAATACTGAAAGCAGCATGCTGACTGCCAGGAATGCATTACTAGCTATGGAGCAAAATCAAAAATCCAATGATAGATCCAGAATCATAAATTGAGAATATGATCATGCTGGCACTATCTGTGGGGTAAAATACATGAAAAATCATTCTGTGAAAAGTAGTTATTTCAGAGAAAAATAACGCTGAATTGCTGCTCATATTTCAAGATTTAAAATAAAAACCCAGGGGCCGGGGAGATGGCTCAGGGGAATAAGCACTTCCCTGGCAAGCGCGAGGGCGTGAGTTCAATCCTCGGTTCCGCAAAAATAAGTAAATAAATAAATACCCAATGAAAAAAATAATTACATGGTAAAAATAAAGATTAAAAAAGTACTGGAAAAAGAGTGCAATTTAACATTTTTTTAAATTTTGGAAGTATCCAAATGGCCTTTTGAAAATAGGTAACAAATTTTTAAAGACAAATTTGGAAACATGGCTTCAACTTTCCAAAGCAAATCTGTATTTTACAGGAAACCAACACTAAAATAAAGAGGTTTTGGCATGGGCATGATGGCTCCTTTGATTTCTCGTTTGAATTTCAGTGCCTCTGTGAGTTATATTGCCGGAAGTGCAGGATTTGTCTGAACAAGTGGGTGTACCAGCTGTTCGCCCCTCTGTGCTCCACTGTGGACGCACCTGCGGAGCTCCTCTGGGTACCCGTCTTGGGTAACACTCGACACGGGAGTGAGAGCACTGGACTAGAGCTCCTCTACTCGAGGGGATACTTTCACTATTACTTATTTCTTGTAGGACTTCCCAGAAGCCCTTTGTAAGCTCCTTATACTTTCTCTTATATCTCTCTGCTCTCTTCTGAGCATGTGTTTACTTAGGAGCTTACGTTTATTTCAGTGTCTTAAAACAGGAAAGTTTGCTAAGTACTGAGAAAGGTAATATATTTAGGCACTTAGCATTATGTTTAATAGTGGCGTAGAGGGACTCAAAGCATGCTATATGTTGCTTTTCCTGCTTTGCAAACATTTTTCAAGCACAATTACCAAATTAATAATAATAAAAAAAACATTAGTGGTAAATAATAACACCAGTGGAGGGGTGCTAGGGTGGGAGCTACTGTACAGAAAAACAGTTTCAAATATGTTTCAACTACATAGTTAGTGATAGTTTCGGTTTAACTCTTCAGGTCAATATTTAATCATTGGTATTTCTAATGAGCAGTCAATACAATTTTCTACTTGGCTGAAATAAGTTGTCTTTTCTTAACAAATGATGTCTCCTCCAAATTGGCTATTACAGTCTCAAAATAGAACATTCATGTTTAATATGTCTTTAAAAACATAGTAATGACTCTCTACCTTATCATCATTAAATAATTTAATTAAAATTATTGGATTCATATTTGACAATATTAGATAGTTATTAACTTGCTATAGCTGCTAACTAATTTCTAAACATAAGATTGTCCATTTCAATTTGCACCATTGTACACGCAAAGTAAAGATAATTTCTGTTGTAGAAAAAATTACTTTTTACTGGTCAGATCCAGGAAAATAGATTGAAAAGTTAAAAATACATGCAATTAAATTATTTGTATTTCGTTTCCCATATCAGTATTTGTCATACATTTCTTTACGTTCTCATTCTTCAGTACTGAGAGTCAGGCAGTCTCTTGGAGTATTTTTTAAATGTATTTGTTAACATCCATAAAACAGAAATGGCATGAGAATTCCATGATTATACGACCATATTCTTTATACTGGCTACCAATTACATGATTAGAAGTTGGGGAGCTCACTCTCAGATTGAGAATCATCACAAGTTTCTGCTGACTTCTGGTAGCAATTCGCTGATGGTTTTTGACCCAGCTGGCAAGGAGCAGCTGGGAAATGTCTAAAGTACCTCACTTGGGAACAGCTCCCTTTATCCTCACTCTTCTAAAATTTATTTTCCCTTCCATCCCAGAATAAGACATCCTGCTCCATGAAGCTTCTCATGAAGGTCATCCTCCCCCCCATTTTTGATTCATCTTATAAGACACTGTGGCTTCATTAATGTTCCTATTTCAACATTTTTGGATACCTATAATGTGTCGAATACTCTTCCTTGTGATTAAAAAATGTCAGTTCACAGAACAGATACAAGGAAGAGCTTGTCAGCCAAGGAAGAGCTTATTCTCCTTTGAAATTGGTGAGATATCATTTTTTCCATGTTATCCAATGGCTTTGTTTTTACTTTTCTAAACTTCACTATCTGAAATAGTACAAATATTATCTGTTAAAATATTTTCTTTAATGTTGACTAACATATATGGATTGTTCATATGAATGGGTAGAGTGTAGAATTTCCACACATGCACACACTGATCACCTTCAAGATTGCTTTTTCTACCTCCTCACTAACACTGCCTAACCCTTATTAACCAAGTTGTGTAGAAGTCAACAAAAAATGACCTAAATGGAAGAAAAGAAACTCTGAAACTTATGCAACAGTGGTGGTGACTCTACAGCACGCGTGTTATTGTGATTTTCTTTAAGACAGACAATGTTAACATATGAGTTGTTTTATTAAACTAAAACCTCAGCATTCAGGATTAACTGGAGAGTTGACACTTCCTTATAAACAATTGGTTTTGGATAGCAGTTTGGGTGTTGATCTCTAAAAGGTTTGCCATTACCATAATAAAAGAAAATGTAGGAGAAACACTTTTAAATATTGGTATCAGCCAAGATTTCTTCTGATGAAATTCCAAAAAGACAGGAAATAAAAGCCAAAATTTACAAATGAGATTACATCAATGTTTTATGATATAATAATTTGAATAGTGTTAAGATACTGATCATTTACTAAATGTGATTTTATATATATATATATATATATATATATATGTATATATATATATATAAATTTGTTCACATATGTTTACTCTATTTTACTATATATTCTTATATATATTTACTATATTCTTGAAAAACCTCCTGTGTACACTGCTGCATATGTAGTTGAAGTGCGCTCAAGCCTATAAGCTTCCAGGTGGTTTCATTACCACAGACTCAGAATAAATGAAGTGCTACAATACAGAAGAGTACACTATTTAACAAAGATCCAGAGTCATTTCTCTTGGGTTTTCATCACATTTGTGATGTTTCTGCATTTTAGAAATGGAAAAGGGTAGTCTGTAGCCACTAGGAAATTCAGTGCTTTCATAGAGGCAGATGGCAATGTTCTGGGAAAATATGTAGGCTTAGATAGAATACCAATACCTGCATTTTAATAGAAATTCCACCAAATTTGGCTGAATGGATTAGATTGAGAAGTGCTATGCTATATATTAAGAATAGGCTCAAAGGTCTCATGCTGTCATAAACAGCATGTTTGGAAAGTGATTGAGTGATGGGGACCGTAGTGGTGACTTGCTGTAAGGAAGTGAGGTCTGCTTGGGAGAGGCAGGTTACTAGGGGCCTGACCTGGAAAAGGTGATGGCAAAGAGAGAGTATCTAGGATGGTCTAAACCAAACTTGATTTGGCACACATATCATAGCTCAGAAAAAATGCTTATAAACATGCATGTGGTTTAGACTGGAGATACGGCTCAGTGGCACAAGAACCTCTCTGGAAAGGGCAACATCTTGAGTTTGATTCCCAATACAAAAAAAGAAGATAAAAGATAAAATATACATAGGTAAAAGTGCACGTGGTTCGGATGAGGACCAGGACCAGACCAGTTGGGAATAAGGGATCGATTGACAATTAGACTCAAGTTTATATGTGATGGGCTCTGGCAGAAAAGTTGAATTCATGTTGCTTTTATTCTAAGACTTTTTAGGAAACTGAAATTAAGGACAGAATAATTTTTCAAGGCAAAAAAAATTCAAGGCAGTCTAATATTGAAGTTGTGGCATAAATTCTGCTTATGGCTCCTAACTATATCTATTGTACTGAACAGGGTCAAAAAGCAGAGGTTAAGATTTTGAGTTTTCTGTTGACCAGAAACAAACTCTTTTAATGTTGGCAACTGTAAAACTGGATCCTACACATCTTTCATGGAGGAAACTTTGCTGCTGTAAAAGCATCTTTAAAAAAAGCCATGTAGTTTGCATAGGATAAAAGGAAGGATGCCTTAAAGACATTCCGGTGATTAGCAAGACTCTACCCTTTGAAAAGGCAAGGATTCACAGTTGAAACACTTTGCTTTAAGGAGAGAATCCCAAGATAGCCTGTTCAAGGTGGGTCATCAAAGCATTGAATTCCCCATATTGTTTTTTACACTGACCAGTCATTCAGGTGGTCAGAAACCTCCATAGCCATGATCCAAGGGGTCCTAGCAACTGCATGAATGGGTGGCAAATGATATCATCATTCACATGGTGCTGAATGAATGCTTTCTGTAGGAATTCCTTCTGCATGAAGAATGCAAGAATTTTATATATGTAGTCTTTTACTCAAATTTCAGAGGAAAGCTTTAGGGCCAGGCAGTGTGCCCTTCAGGGGACAGTGCATGATGCTATGAGGGTGAAGCAAAAAGTTCAGTGGAAACTAAAGTAGTCCGGAGCATGGAACATCTGCTGGGAGCATGCAGGCTAGGAGTAGAGCTGTTCTTTAAGAAATCCACGAATGTGCATCCTCTACCAAATCTTCAAATGTAGAGTTATTGTCCTTATAAAGTAATTATGTCACGAGGTTGGAGTTGTCATGATTGGAATCAGACTCATTATATTAAGGCACACAAGAAAGATTTTTCTTACAGTTGTGTGAGATTCAATGAGAAAACAACCATGTGGAAACCAGAAAATGTGCTCTTCCCAGCCACCAGATTTGTTGAAATGTTGATTTGCACTTCCCACGCCTCCAAAGCTGGGATATTATTAACCCAACCTTTCTATGGTATCATGTTATGGTGTCTTGAACTGACTAACCAAACATATGCTGCATCTTGTTCCACCTGCTTATTGGCATCTGTGTATCTTCTCTGGCGTGGTGTCTAGTCAGATTTTTTGATCATTTTTAAATCAGGCTTTACATTTATGAGTTTAAAACTTCTTTATGTTGATTTTGAATAATTAACATGAAGAACATCTGACACTCTCTTGTCAGATGTGTCTTTTGGAAGTATATTTCCCTAGTTCCATAGATTCTCTTCCCATTTCCTTGATATTGTCTTATTGTAGAGTGTAAGTCCTTCATATTAATGAAATATAGCATATAAATCATGTTTTTTCATACTATAAGTTTTCTCCTATTGACCCCTTGAAATTTTATATTTTTGCACATTGCATTTAGGTCCATTATCTATTTGAATGAAATTTTGTGAAGGGCTGTGCCTGGGTTCACAATTGCATGTAGGTCTTTCATTTTTCCAATAACAGTTTGTGAAAGACCTTTTCCTGCATTGCCTTTTCTTCTTTTTAAAGAATTAGCTGGTCCTATTTATATCAATATATTTGTGACTTCTTTTGTTTTATTTCATTGATGGTATGTGCTTATATTGGTCATCTTGTCTTTTCATTCACAATTATACCACATGGTCTTGATTACTGAGTTTTTCAAGTAAGTGCTGAAGTTGTGTATTATACATTCTACCGTTGTTTTCTTCTCCTGCAATACTGACTCTATTTTCTGAGTCTTTTGCCTCTGCATAAAAATTAAGAAGTGCTTTGCCAATATTCACAAACAAATTTCTGGCATTTTTCATTTGGATTCCATGTAATATGTAGATAAATTAGAAATGCAATGCTTTTCTTAAGAACTTCCAAGAAGAGCCATATTTTAATTTTTAGAAATGCGACATTATAGATGCATGAATATTTCAATTATATCAGAAAAAATTAAATACCTTTCAAAGGAAGGTGTTCAGTGCAAGCAATTGAGAATAAAATTGCATGCTATAAACTTTCCTGATAAATTGTTTCTTGTTCAATAGGGTAGGAAGAAACAAAGCTACACACATTCCATGTAAAAGAGATGTATTTATGAGTATTTACATTATTAATAACTGCCCACACCTCCAAGGCTTTATGCCTTCTGCCAAGTCTCACACATAATATTCACTCACATAGTCCAGAGTTTGTGAGGAAGCCTAATCTAAGGATAAAATAAACCATTTGTTTCAGAATTAATATCAATGCTCAATTGGCTTAAAAGGAAGTGCACTTGTTAGAAATGTGATTTCAGACACTGGTACCTATTTTACACTTATGTTGCTTTTCCAACAAATGGTGAATAGTCTTGAAAATATTCATTAGTTTCCCAAGATCCTTTGTGCTATACTTGCAAGAAAAAGGTAGTTTTTACGTAGAATATTTCAAAGCCATTAATGTTCTTTCTGCTCCTCACAGTCTCCCAGGTAAACTCTTGAATGATGTCTGTAGAGTTTCAATTTTCTATACCAGTTCACAGTGCTCCTCAGTTTTTGATTTTAGATTTTTAATAGCTATCCAAAGTAATTTTTATGGATGTATTCAATATGTTTATGATATGAATTATGCATTTTTATCATGTCATTATTTTATATACAATTTAAAATATAAAAATATTGAATTAAAAGAGATAGGCATAAAAACATACATATAGGGGCCGGGGAGATGAATCAGTAGAATAAGCACTTGCCTGGCAAGCTCAAGGGCCTGAGTTCAATCCCTGGTTCCACCAAAAAAAAAAAAAAATGCAAATAGAAATCTGTAGTTCAGTATAAGATAGGCAATAAAAGCATCCAGAATAGGTTTTTTCTATCCCCAGTTCCTCAAAAATGATTATTTTTTTTGTCCTTACAATACAACTGGATTATGGAGAAGTCAATACCTTTTTGTTAATGATTTCGTCCAAGGTCTCACTAGGCAGCTCGGACTCATAGTGAGCCTCCTGTTTCAGCAGCCCCAGCCCTGAAAGGTGGGCACCCCCACGTCCAATCTCAGTGGCCCACTCAGCATGCCTGGGGGTGGGTCTGGCACAGCATGCAGTACCAGGGATTGAACCCGGGTTCTTGCCTTGCTTAGGCAGAGACTTAGACTGTTAAGCTATCTCTGCAGCCTAGTGTCAGTGTTATCTTACTTGAAACTTTTTTGTATCTTTTTATTGTTTGAACAGTGCATTTTATTGTACAAATGAAAGGAATATTTTCAAATTCTCATATATTTTCCCCATGCTATACAAATATATCTTGAACCACTGCTAATGTACAAAGTTTTCACTTTGAACATATCTGATCCAAAATATTTTGCCATAGTTCCACTTATGCAAATTATATTATATTGAATTTTGTATTGGAAAAGTATTATGTGCCAAATAAGAGAACTAAAACATGAATAAATACTTAATCAAACAGTTCGAGAATAAACATTAACAAAACATTTTTTACTGAATGTTCATACATGAAACAGAGCAAAAACCTGAAGACTCAGAAGTTAAAAGCTCTGATTCTTCATCACATGGATACTAAAATATTTTTTAACAGTGAAATTACTAATCAAGAGCTTCTACGAAGTATGTAGAAAAAGACAAGATTGAGTTTTATAGCTACAGAATTATACTAAAGATCACTAAAGATAATATTTTAGTAGTGGGACCAGGTTTAAGAGGAAGTGGTCCCAATCTTTTTCTTCTCCTGTGATCAAAGGGGACATCAGAGAGGATGTCTGATGGATGGTAAGGCAGAGGAAAATAGATAGACAGTAAGTATTGACAACAAGTATGTACAGTGAAAGTAGTACCATTGTGATGAGAGAAAAGGGGAAGTAAAATGAAATATAAAACTGGAAGACAAATGGTAAACAGGTATTATTAAATGCTATGGAGTAACTATCACATCCGAGAGGAATATTCATGAATAAATATGATTTGAAAACATGGGTAATTTTCACCAACCTGCCCAAATCAGATTGTTATTTGATGACTGGATACAGAAAATTTGATTTTTTAAATAATTTTCAGAGTCCAAAAAGTGGTGAATATTTTTGAAGTTAATAGTATAGACACTCATCTTTGGATGTAATCATAAAAAAGAACCTTAGTTATGTTGCTTCTATGTTTTAAGGGTTGTGTGATAGCCTTGAGGCTTGCACAAAATTTATGAAATAATTTAACAAACTCTCTCCATGCTTGATAGCCTAGGGAAAGACTTCCATGGTATGGAATGAATGCTGGTGCAGGTTGGAAGGAGGACTGTCAGCCAAGAAAGCTGAAGTCTTTGGTGTCCAACTTTTTAATATTTGAAAAAATGGTTTTAATCCTAAATAAATAAAAGTTACTATTAGTATTGAACTTACAGGCCACAAAGGTTACAGATAGTAATAACCTCAAAATACATTTGGGCTAGACTCCCCTCTCCATTCTAAATCTTCTGTTGCCATGGCATTAAACATTCTGTATCACTGTTTCTTCAGTTGCACGACCAATCAATAGCACATGAAGCTTTTCACCCACTTTAATATTTCTTACATTGACTTTTATTGAACTGTGGTAGAACTTCAAAATAAACAAACAATTTTTGTACTCATTTTATGTGGATATAAGACTGTAAAAGGTAATCAAAAGTTAACTCAAGTTTTGAAAAGGAAGTAAAAATATAGCTCAGGATTGTTAAATCAACACAGTGCAACAGATACTTTCAAATACCTACTTTGTGTGGGGCACTGATGTTGTTATTTTTAGGAGTGAAAAGATAACAGAATTAAAGTCAAAACAGGGCTGGCGAGATAGCTCAGCAGTCTAAGGTGCCTGCTTAGACAAGCTTAGGCAAGTGCAGGGACTGCGGTTTGAACATTGGTGCCACAAAAAAAAAGAAAGAAAAAAAGAAAAGAAAAGAAAAAAGAAAAAGAAAGAAAGATAAAGAAAAGTTAAAATAATTTACCAATTATGTACCTTGTTATACCAGCTACTCATTTAGTCATTTGATGCACAAAAAAATGAGTAGAAAATGTGGGAGTTTGCTAGGTGGGCATGAGGTAGGATAAAACTATGGTCAACAAATAAGAATACAAACACAATTGCTCAGGTAAAAATTGATTAAATCAGGGTCAAATGGGGAAGTGATTCACATAGCAAGGGGCGTGGATACAGACCAAGGGCGTCTCTGTGATTAGAACAGGACAAGACCACGCGATGGTGAACTCATGGCAGCAGCCTATGTGCTTAACAGGTGCTGGGTAATGAAAACGTGGCATTTACACTCATGCAATACTGCTCTGTGATAGAGAATAGACTGCAGGCACTTGTAGGCACATAGATGTACTTGGAAGCCATAAGCAGACACACAAAGTTAAACACTGTATGGTTTTTCTTTTATGAGAAAGCCAAATTACAACAGAAGAGCCAAATACAAGACAGGCACTAGGAAGTAGGGCAACAGCTCTTTTGCAAATTGGAAGGAGATATAGAGAAGGAGGGAGCCTCTGTCTTACCTCAGGAGAAGGGAAGGTGAAGAGAAAAGAGTAAGAACTGGTATCTACATGTGCCTCTCCTTGTGAGAAATGTCAACATTATGTATTACAAACATGTAGCAATAAGAAATGAAAATTGAAAAAGCACTAGTTATAATTGAACTGAGAATGTAGCTCAGTAGAAAAGTGCTTTTTTCCTGGTGTACTGGAAGCCATAAGTTCAAACACTAGCACCATCAAAAGCAAAAAAAAGTCATAATAATAAAGAATTGAAGGAATTCTGTGACAACCTTGTCACACTTTTTTTTTTTTTTTTTTTAAGTACAGGATCTACAGGGTTTCACTAAGTAGATCTGAGTCATAGTGATCGGCCTGTCTTCTGCCTCCCAAGCACTGGGATTACACCTCGGCCAGTCTCAATAGCCATCTCAGCATGGTCCGGGGGGCGGGGCTGGCACTGCACACCAGGGATCAAACCGTAGCTGCTGTGCTTTGCCTAAGCAGGCACTTTAGTCCATTAGCTATTCTGTTGGCCCTTTTGTCACACATATGTATTCTGGGAGCAAATGTAGTACAGGTGCTTCCTATGCATCTATGAGATTTCACTTTTACAACACATGAATGATTTTAGGAAGTGCATACATATATGGATATACACAAGTGCACACATACACATATATAGAGATATTAGACACCGTTTTTTTAAAAAGCTCTTCTTTAGTCACTCAGATTCCAAAGAATAGATAAATCTTTAAAGAATGCATTATAGAAATAAGTGTTTTCTCCTCAGAATTGAATGCCCAAGTATGGAGATAAGAATGCAAATAATTAAAATGCACATAATCCTTTACATCATCATGTACTGACAAGTTTGTTTAGTTATACTATCAGAACCAAAATAGTATAATAAATTAATTGGAAGCTGTTATGGGTCGTGTCTAGTTGTCCCCACAAAGCTTCATGCAGTCATGGGGTGGGGACATCTAGAGTTTGTGATTAACTCATGACCCACTAGGATTATAGGTGATCCAAGGCTGGGATTATGGCTTTTAGTACTGCTGGGATAATGGGTGTATGTACTTCCCTCATCCTGGGGCAGACAGCTTGAATGTAATGTAAGAGAGACAGAGAAACAGACTTCCTCTCTCCATTGCCATTGTTGTTGTTCTGCATAGTACTATGTTGTGTACTGTGTTGTGCTGCCTAGTACTATGCAGTTCCAAAAGTTAGTTTTATAAAAGGCTTCAAATAATGTGCAAGACAGATTTGCAAACATCAGTTAGTTAAATTCTGCCAGATATTCTACTTATCTAAGAAAAAAATGATACTAATTATTGAAGCATAGGTGATGTTACATATTATTAGGTTTTTTTTTTTTCATTTATCTGTTTCGTACAGGGTCTCACTATGCAGCTCAGACTCATAGTGATCCTCCCATTTTCAGCCTCCCCAACACTGCGATTACAGGCGTGTGCCACCACACCGAACACTGTGCCTCTGGGGTACAGTGCACCCCAGAGGTAGGGTTGCCATGGCATGCAGGATAGGGATCGAACCCTGGTCCCTGCACTTGCCAAAGCAGGTGCTTAGTCTGATGAGCTATCTCACCAGCCCTTATTGCTAGATTTTTAAAAGAGATCTGATTTAAAATCTTAGTTGAGTAGTAAAGTAGTAAAATCTTAGATGACTGCACTATCTTAAAGGAAAAATAATGATCCAAGAACTAGGTAGTTTGCATGACGTTCAAGTGTAAAGTGGGAATGCCAGGGTAACCGGTATCTGTTGTAGCTCAAAAATCAGATGACAACGAGGCAAGCCCAAAAGTTAAAAGAAGCGCTTTATT
>NDGM011189551.1:0-11357 GCA_002564305.1 Octomys mimax
TGACCATCTGCCAGTTTCTGTAATGAACATAGATACAAAAATTTTTAACAAAATCTCTGCAAGCAGAATTTAACAAATCATCAACAAGATCATATCCATGACCAAGCAGGCTTCATTACAGGAATGTAAAGATGGTTCAACACATGCAAATTAATAAATGGAATTCATCACATAAACAGAAGCAAGTACAAAAATCACATGATCATGTCAATAAACATAGGAAAAACTTTTGACAAATTTCATCCACCATTCATGATAGAATCCCTGAAGAAAATAAATATAGAAGGTGTATATCTGAACATAATAAAATCTATTTATGACCAACTTACTGTCAACATTATATTAAATGATGAAAAGTGGATCATTTTCCCTTTAAAATCAGGAATAAGATTTTAAGATGGTGGACAAGGCTGTCCACTATCACCACTTCTATTCAACAGAATCCTCAAAACATTAGGAAGAGCAATCAGGCAAGAGAGAGAAATAAAAGGGATGCATATAGGAAAGGAAGAAAGAAAAATATTATTATTTTCAACTTAACCCAATCCTTTACTTATAAGAAACTCCACCAAGACTACTACAATTGATGACAAAATTCAGGAGTATAGCAAGATACAAAATAAATGTACAAAAATCAATAGCATTCTTATACACTAATGAACTCAGTGAAAAAGCAATTTGGAAAACAATGCCACTCATGATAGAATAAAAAAATTAAATACTTAGGCATCAACCTAGCTAAGGAAGTGAAAGACCTCTACAATGAAAATTATATCAGGCTGAAAAAATAAATCATGAAGGATAGGTAGAACCAACATGTCTTTGTTACTTTTCACTTGCTGCTGGGGACAAAATACCTGACACTCAAAATTAAAGAAGGAAAGGTTTATTTAGCTCACAGATAGTAGAGGTTTCAGTCCATACTCGTCTGGCTGCAAGGCAGAGTAACACATGGCAGAAAGCAGCCATTCATCGTGGCAGAAAACAGCAAAGAGCAAAGGGAGGGGCAGCAGCTGTGGCTTCTAGCAAGCCTCTCTCCCCTCCTCACATCATAAGCAGGTTACCCTGGGATGGAGGTGTAGAACTCACACAATGTCCACGCCCTCCTCTTGCACAGGATGAGGATGTTTCCCAAGTAAGAACCCTGACTCCCTGCTGAGTCACTTAATTAAATTTTAAACAATATATCGACCACTACACAACATAATCTAAATGACTTACTTCCAAAATTGATATATAAGGGCAGGAAGATAGTTCAGTGGCATAAGCACCAGCCTGGCTCTGAGTTCGATCCCTGGTACCGAAGTTGATATAAAGATTTATCACAGTCCCAATCAAAATACAAATGGCAAAAAACAAAACAAAACAACAACAACAAAAAAACAAACGTCATTTCCCACAGAGCTAGAGAAAACAATCCTAAACTTTATGTGGAATCATAAGAGACCCACAATAGCAAAAGCAGTTGTGTGTTAGGAAAGTAAAGCAAGTGACATCATATGCCGAGATTTGAAGTTATATTATGAAGCTACAGTAATTAAAAGAGCATGGCATCATTCAGAGATGTGACCTAATACAGCTAACCCAAGCAATATCTAGCACTTTCAAAAAACAATAATAACACTAAAACAGCATAATAGAGGCACAAAAACATGGGTGTAGATCAGTGGACCAGAATAGAAGAAGCAGAAATAACCCAGGAGCACAGAGCTATTTGATCCTTGACAAAGGAGCCCAAAAACGTTCAGTGGAGGACAGTGAGCCTCTTTAATAAGTGATACTGGAAAAATTGTTTATCCACATGCCAAAGCGTAGGCCCATATATCTCACCATCTACTGAACTAAAATAAAAAAGGATCAAAGATCTAAATGATCAGTAAAAGCACATCTTCTGAAAGATAAAATAAGCGCAAATCTTGGAGACATAGCAGTAAGCAAGGACCTTCTGAACAAAACCCCTATGGCATAAGAAATACCATCAAAAGCCAACAAAAGGGATCATAGCAAATTCAAAAGCTTCCTTACAGCAGAGGAAACAAGCGACAGAGGGAAGAGACAACATGTGGAGTGGGAAAATATTTTTCCAGATATTCCGCAGTTGGAGGACTAACATCAAGAATATATAAAACACTAAAAAAAAAAAAATTAGACCCCTCCAAATAAAAGACTCAAAATTTTTGTAAATTCATAGTAAAAATAATAAATTACAAAAAAAATATAAGACTCACTCAAAAATGAGCAACTAAAATGAATAGACCCTTCTCAGAAGAAGTACAAGTGGTCAATAAACACATGAAAGTGCTCGTCAGTGCTGGACATCAGAGAAATGTAACTACAACTACATTGAGACATCATCTTAGTTCAGAAAGAAAAGCTGTCATAAAAAAAAAAAAATCTGAAGGGCCGGGAAGATAGCTCAATGGAATAAGCACTTCCCTGGCAAACAGAAGGGCCTGAGTTCAATCCCTGGTTCTGAAAAAAAAAAAACAAAAAAACACGAATCTAAAAATAATACATTGTGGCAAAGATGGGGGGGGGGAGAACTGTACCACACTGTTGGTAGGAATGTAAACTAGTATAACTGCTATAGAAATCCATATGGAGATTCCTCAAGAAACTAAAAGAAATTCCACTTGACCCAGCTATACCCTTCCCAGCTATCTTCCCAGAAGAGTTAAAAACCATTATATTCCAGCGATACATGCACTCGTGTTTATAGCAGCATGATTTATAATAGATCTTAGAAACAGCATGTATGTCTATCAGCAGATGAATAGATAAGGACAATGTATTTATACACAACTGCGTACTATGCCGTCATAAAGAAAAATAAACTTAAGGCATTTGTAGGTAAATGCACACAACTTGAGAATGGAATGTGAAGCGAAATAAGCCAGACACACAAGCTCAAATATATCATGGTTTCTATTATATGAAAACTATATATCTATATAGCTACTAGGAAAAAGTTTAAATACTCTCCCAAATTACATATTCTGTTGTTTTAAAAAGATTTCAATATATATGCTAATTTGTTTCATTTCTACTAAAAGTTTATCTTAGTTCAGTGAAAAAAGAGTTGGTGCTATTATCTTTGTTTCTTTTCTATAAGAATTATCTGTTTTCTTTAAGAATCTTTTTGGTTACGTCTTGTACTTTGAAGATAACGATGCACAGTGTAATAACTATTGTTAGTCTCTCTTATTTAGATGGGAGAATGTTTTATTTTTTCATAAAATAAAAAAGATAAAATTTTCTAAGTTGGAAAATGGACAAGTGAGAGAAGGTTCTTGGAGGGCGTGGTATCCAAGTCTGCTGGGCAGCCCGGGGTACCTGCATCTGTGCTCCTGAAAGGGAGGGCCATGGAGCTGTGCCCTCGTTCCCAGAGGTGGCACTGGGGTGCTTCATGGGTGACCTGGGGAAGGGGACTCATGGAATTTCAGAATCTGTGCTTTCATGGAATCTTAAGACAGGCCGGTTGGCGCTTGGGCACAGAAGGGATGGCCGGCCAGCCTAGGTTGGTGCCTCACTTCAAGCAACGCCTGCCCTTGCCTGGCCCCTGGCTGGCCCGGCCCAGTGATCCCGGGCCCTGCTCATGGGCTCCCCACCACTCTGACTTGGCTGTAGCTGTAGTGCTCCTGTCCTCACTATCGACTTCTGTACCTTGTCCTATCCATCTTCATCTGGGCAGGCCACCACACTCCAGGAAAAGCTCAAGGAAAGAAAACAGGGAACTACTTATGACAACGACTTAGCTGCAGAGTACACCCTTTATTCCTTCTTTTTTTCTTTAGGTGTAGTCCTCTCAAATATTAAGTGGGTACACAGTCACCTGAATTTTAGATATATTTCCCAGCCTTTGCCCCTGGCACATGTTGGTAGCTAAGCTACAGATAATGATGTGGAAGCAGGAGTGTTATCCAACAGCTTCTGCGAACCTCTTTCCAAGCTGGGTAATCAGCAGATGTGAGGGCTGGAGCTCCAGCAGCCACTCTGGGAAGGGGTGGGTAGGGGAGTCATGAGCTAGGAGGGTGGAGTGCAGGGACGGAGTGTTCCTGTCTTGCAGTTGCTGTGAGCTTCCTGCCTGCCATGGTGCAACCTCCACACTTCCTGTGGCCTGGAAGAAAGTTCTCTGTCTGGTTTCAGCCACTGCTATTTTTGGTTCTGTTTACACAGTGGAACCTGACCATAGGGACTACAAATACTGGGCAGGCGGCAGCGTCACGAGGCACTCTCTCCTCAGCCTGATGCCCCGTGCTTATGTCAGCACCCCAGTTCCATGGGGGCCCCCTCTGTCCCCAAGCCCACTGGTATTCAGGAGCAGGCTCTAACAGTTCCCCTTGGACCCACAGTGTCTGTCTTGCTGCTCTCCACATTTTCCGATGTGGTCCAATTCTTGTAATAGTTCCCTCTCTATTCCAGAATAATTGTTCTGACCTTACAGTTTTAGAAAAATTAACTGTGGGACATGGTTCAACATCTGCTGTTCAGCCATGGGGCCCAGGAACCGAAGTCTGCCTACTTGGTAACACATTCGCCTGGCACTCACAGGCTGCCTGTCACTTGGTGTAGAAAGACAGCCAGGCAGGCGGAAGCCTCCAGGGATGACTATGGGAGGAACAGGACAGCTGCCATCTGGCCAGCCTGCAGGGCTCTTCATAAGCAGCATCTCATCATGATGTGTCCCCAGTGGCCCACTGAGTGGGCACCATTGTCCTAGCTTTGCAGGTAAAATTGAAGTGACTGGCTACAGCCACACAACAGGTCATAGCTGACCTTGGATCTGAACTGTGTCAGCTCTGTGAAGGCTTTGAAGGGAGGCCCAGCATGAGCCCTGCCCTCTGTGCCCTGTGAGGGACGGGTCTTCTGTCCAGAGGCCTGAGCTCCATGTGGGTAGAGAGAGCTTGGCCCAGGAATGAGATGAGCCCATGTGCATCCAGCACCATGGCTCCCTTGACAGAATGCCATGTGTGGACAGCAGGTCCAGCCATGTCCACAGCAGCACTGGCCATGGGATGTGAAGCAGAACCAGACCAAAGCTGCTGAGAAAGCTCTCAGGCTGGACTTTCAGACAAGGTAGATGCTCTTCCCAGACCTGCTGTGCTTGTGAGGCTGACTGAGTGTGGGAGCTCAGGCTGGGCTGCAACCCCTGAGCTGCTCCATCTCTCACGAGGGGCTGGGAGTCACTCTTCATGTTACAGCTTCGGGTCCTGGTGATGCCTTCAGCAACGTGTGTTTCTTCTTTACTTATGCTGACGTGGATTCAAGGGCCAGCCAGAGCAATGGGCTTAGTAGCAGCAATGCAAACTGGAGGTTCACATAAATACGTTGTCCTCGATCCAAGAGAAATGAACAGCGATCTGCTGGAAAACTGTCCCTTTCTTTTCTGGGGTCAGAAGATTCTGGTTTGTCATGGGCCACAGGCCCTCACGTCGGCTGCGCACCTGGTGTCTGTGACCTCCATATAGGGCAGATCACTCTTGTACTTTAAATTCTTTCTCCTCTTCTCTGGGAAGGCCTTGAGGAAGGAACAGTCCAGGCCAGGCACTGGCAGATCACTGCAGCCTGTGACGGCGTAGGGTTGGATCACACTCCTCAGGGTGGAGCTAAGAAGTTTCTGGGGTTCCAGAAGCAGAGGGGCATTGCTCCCCTAAGCCCACCGAGTCTACCCTGACAGCAGAGTCTCAAACAGGAACAAAGGTCTGAAGAGGAATGAAGACACCAGTAAGCTACATGCTCTCCCAGTCATACCCATCTGCAAAAAGCTGAGGGGACAGGGAGGTAGGTGAAGAGGCCTGTGAGAACAGTGGACAACATTTGCCCCTCTGACCTCCAAGGTGGAAGTGGCCAGGATGTGGTACAAGTCCTGTAGCCTTGGGCCTGCTCACAGGGTAGGGTGATTGCTCATGCAGGCTGGCATGAGGGTCTTCTCATTGGCAAGAAGGGTCAGTCTTTGAGTATGACATTCCACCATGGAAAGAGCAAGTGCATTATGTTCTCATTTTTAGGCTCAGAACTCTTTGCACTTCAACATCCTGGTTACCTGGTTAGTTCCAAGGTAGGATCCCAGAGCTAAGCAGGTGACTGGAAAACCTAGGGCTCTGTTGCTCTTAGGATGAGCCACAGATCTTGGCTTTACTCTACAATGATGGAGAAAGAAAATCAACTGGCTTAGTGGAAGTCAATTACCACTGCTGAGCCTCCCTTCACAAGGAGAGACATGTTCAGAGCAAAGACACAGGGCCACTGAGAAATACTGACTTCCAAGTCCAGAATATGCCACTTGAACATCAACCAAGATGTCCCATGAGGTGAAGTAAAGTCAGAGGACCTGGGTAGTCATCAACAGCATCAAGGGTGGAGCCCCCTGGTGGGCACCTGGTCAGCAGCTGTCTATAGCGGGACAGTGTCTTGCCCAGGAGTGGAGGATGGGATTCCTCCATGGTGCACATACAGCAAAGAGCACAGGCCGGGCCTGCAGCCATGAGAGATGCCAGGGGCCAACAGAACCTTTCCAGAATGGACAGCAACTAATGATTCCACCCGGTTGTGAGAGAAGTACAACCTTGGTGGTGATCTTGAACTGTGGGAGGCTCCTTGTGCTTCATATGCTCTGAAAGACTGTATCCCCTAAAATGCCTGATGAAATCCTGACTCTTGAGTGGTGGAGCTAGGATATAGAGCTCTGGGGAAGTGATGAGGTCCTTCCAACAGGGCAGGGATTAGTGTCCTTCCAACGGTGACACAGTGAGAGGGTGGCAAAGAGCCAGCCCTCATGGAACAGATGTAGAATCTGCCAGCACTTTGATCTTGGAATTCTTGATCCCTAGAACTATGAAAAATAAATTTTTTTCATTATAAGCTACCTAGTTCAAGGTACTTTGCTATAGCACCTGAACAGACTAAGACATCTATCAAAAAAGACAAAAGAAGAGGAACTATAAGTTGTGAGAAATAAAAGTTCTTGGCACAAATATAAGAATACAAAAAAGTGGTATGAGTTCAGAGGAATAATACAGCATAAAAAATAAAAAATAAAAAAATTCCTATTGACCTCAGTACTGGGAATATGGCCTCCTAGAAGGTTCAGGGGAAGGCTAACCATGTGGTCTCTGCATACCATTCACAGGGACCCAGGAGGGCTAAACTATGGCTACAGGATAACATGTACATTTCATTAGCTTTCAAACTAAAAATAACCACCTGATAGGAGTTGGGAAATAAAAGAGGGTAAAGAAATCAGGAAGGGAGGGTAGCAGTCTCCTTGATTACAGAGCAGGGACCACCAGATGCTTAAAATAAGCCCAAGAGACAGCCTTGAACACATGGACTTTAAAGGTTACCAAGGGCAGCAACAGACACGCTACTAACCACCAGCACAGTTGTCACTGGATGTGCGGAGAAAGGAGGAGGAGGAGGCTGAATCTTGACTCCTGGGGGCATCAGTTCTGTACAGGTGCAGATGTCTCCTCGCTTCTGTTCCATCTCAGTGGCTCCATCTGCCCTGGTAGATGTGGACCTGTCTCCATGGCCCTTTCACCCTGGTGGCTGTGCTTCTCAGTTTATTGGCTTCTTTTCCACCCCTTCTCATTTGCCAAGGTCTGTGAAACAGCGGATTTTCTTTATTAAAATCCATTTATTCCCAAGCTCTTAGGCAGAGTTATAAATATTGGTCTCAAACATTAGGCAGGGATTATTGATAAAAATATAAAGTATTTCCCAAGGAAAATTCATCCAAAAATAAGCTTGTCTCTATTTGAGGGGACTTTGGGACCTGTGTCAAGCTGAAGGTAATTCTCAAGCCTCTTCTACAGTATTCCAAGGAATTAGCCAGGAATAGATTTTTAAAAATCTGTGACAATGAAGTGCAAGTACCTCAAAAGAGGTGTGCATATAAGCAGGTCTTCCAGCTAGGGAAATAAAAAGTCTGCATAAACAAGATAAACCAAGTCTGAAGGTGATACTGGTGGGCACTAGTGGCTGGCCACCCAGTGTAGATGCGGGATGGGTGTTGGAAAGACCAGGCTCAAGGGTCTGGGAGGCATTTGCTCTCTGTTTGCATTGGTCCTTGTAACCTTGGAGCACCTGCCAGCTGCGTTGTGAGGGCAAGGTGTGTGTGTAAGCCCTTCTTGTCCCCAATTCCTCTTGCCTAGGGCCACATGCTGTGACACCACCCAGCTACAGTGATAAACAGGACAAGTCAGTCTTACATATAATTGGTTTCCTCCACTTACAACTATGGAAATTGCATTGTAGCATTGTTAAACACCCTAGAATTATCATTAATTCTAATTAGCCAGTAAAATTTTAGTGTACTATAATCTTGATTGACCAGAACTCATATGATTATAATTATACACTGTATTCCTTTTTTTCTTTTCTTTCTTTTTACTTTTTTTTTTTTTTGGTTTTTGTCTGAGGCAGGGTCTCACTATATAGTTGAGGCTGGCCTTCAACTCACTAGCCCAGACTGGCCTTGCACTTGCTGAGGCCCTCCTACCTCAGCCTCTTGAGTGAATGCTGGGATTATAGGCAGGGGCCACACAACCACCTATATTCCATTTTTTAAAAAGATAGGTCAAACAGATATAGGATGGAAAGCCAAACTGTAATACAGCAGCACTCTTGGGTCGTTGTAAAAGCATCTTGGCCTCACTTTGCCCTCCCTGAAAAGTAGGACATGTTTAAATGTCCTGGGGCGTGCTCTGTCTGACTGACGGCTTTCTCCTGAACCCAACTGCCTTTAAAGACTGGGCTGTTGGCCTGGTCAGCATTCCTTTACCTGTTTTGCTGTCTCTCATGACTACTTCACTCATCTCAGGTGAAAGGTGACACTTCCTCCGTGGGCCACACTTGGATCAGGGCCCTCCTTCCTCTGACTGGTCCTGACCTTGAGCTGTTCTGTCTGGCTTTAGCAGGAATCCTGCTGGGCCAGTTTAGTGAAAATCCCCCACCCTTGATATCTGATCTTGTGCCTCACCCCACTGGGGCCTACCCTGGGCAAAACCCCTGTCCAGTGTGTCTACCAGCACCCCAACCCCCACGTTTCCTCCTAGTGATTTCCCACTCCATTCCTTTGTGGGAGTGGCTACACATCTCCACTTTTCCTGTGCGTTCCTAATTGAGCTGGAGGGCTCACCTCTACAATGGACACACTCGTGTCATCCTTCACAAGGATCTGGGTAGTATTTTAAAAGGGATTAGAACAGGAGCCCATCCCCCTATACTGCTGCGTATACTCCACACTGAGGTGCCCAGATCTCAGGAAATACAACCAGATGATAGGCTGGGGTGCCTGGGGAGAGCTGCATGGGGCTAAGAGGCACTAGTGCCAGCAGCACGGGTGGACAGGAACAATCCCATGGCTCTAGGAATCTCTGCACTGCACCACTGATCTCTGTGCACCTCCTCCTAAAACTACACCACTGCCTGCGTCCAGGCTGCCTCTCCATGTCCAGGGCAATACCTGGCCACGGCCACACCCCCACACACTCAGGGTTGGTTGGGACTGGATCAGGGTAAAGTCACACTTTTCAGCTTGCTCTGGCCACTTCTGGCCACCAGCTTGAGGGCCTGTTGCCTCCTCTGCATGTGATCACTCTCATTCTGCCATGAGCAGATAGCTGGCTCCCGGCTATTTCCTGCGGGGGTGGACTGTCCCCTACCACACCTCAAACCCACTTTCCCTCCCCCAGTTAGGCAGAGCCCAGTGTAGGATCACCGCAGGACACCCATGTCACCCTGGTTGCCTCATAGTCTCTGTCAATCCCCAGGAATGGTGGGACACCTCTGGTCACCAAGGGACAACCTGGTCACTCTGCACAATCCTGGTCACAATCCCATATCATCATTGGCCACCGCTGGGCACCGGTTGACAAACAGCAGGTGGGCTGGCAAGGGGGTCTATGCCTGTGTGTGAGGACCGCAGTAATCACAAGGAAATCGGGGGATGCACTGGGGACGTTCCAGACAGACCACTGGCATTTATTTTAAAACTAGTATTTATGACGTCTTGCAAATGAGAAAAACTGCTCAAAACCGCACAGCGGCCCGGATCCAGCAACAGTATCCTCCGGCTTCTACCCAGTGCAGCCGCGACAGAAGGCCGGAGCGGAGCTGCCGAGAGCTGAGCGAAAGGCGGCTCCTGCGCGCGCTTACGGCTGTGAACTAGCGAGCTCAGCTGATGGCACAGCGAAAGAGAAGGGGTGAGGAGTGCAGGCTGGCGGGGTGCTCTTGCGCAGTCAAACGCGGCTCCGGGAAGGGGGTGGGTCAAAACTCAGGTCGGGTAGGCCGAGGGGTGGTTCCTCTGTGGGCGAAGAACTCTGGGAGCCGGCGCCCACTGGAGAGGGGGAGACTCGCGGTCTAAGCTGCAAACACTGCGAGAGGCGAGGCGGCGGGGCACGGCCTGCGCAGGCGCGGCGGGGGTGGCGGTGGTGGTGTCGCTGCGCGTGCGCCGGAAGGCTCTGTCCTCTCCTTGAGGTTGCCTGTTGCTTAGCTCTCTGTGTTTCCCAGCTTGCGGGCTAAGGGCTGCGGTGGGTTTTCCCATGGCCTCGCGCCTCTGGCGGGAAGGCCGGATGCCCTCGGGCCCCCCGGGNGAGGGAATCAGCGCCTTTCATCCCCGAGCTGCTGCGCGCTGTCTCTTTGACCCACAAAGAGTGCTTGGGCTGCCTGCTATCCTGCCTTTTCTGGGGCTACCAAATGACCACTTTCCCCTGTGGTGGTTCCCAAGGGGTGAGGGTCATGCTTTTCCTTGCTTATGACCTGATCATTTCTTTTAGTGAAAACTTACTTAACAGGTTGGGGCAAAAAATTCTAGCAATGTGTAGAAGTTAAACTAAGGGGACCACTGATGTGTTTACCTAGGATTTTTGGCCCGGAGGCATTGAAAACCGAACTCAAGACCTTGTGCTTGCCAGGCAGGTCTCTCAAGTATTTAAAACACACTTTTAGTTGTGCACAACCGTGGTGAAGCTGTTGTTGCTGTCAGATCTACTGTTACAAACTTTTTGGACTTGGAGTGGCATTGTTGGGTGCCTCCCGGCCAGAAGGCTGCTTCTGTCACCTTATCCTTGGTGACCAAAACCTGGGGAGAAACCACCTCTTAACTACTTTGCACCGGACAGTGTTCTAGCGTTTCTGTGGGGTCGAGACACAGGGGCAAGGGAGCTTGGCAGGAGAGGGCTGAGGGGCTGGCCCCATGGCAACTGGCTCAGCAGCTAAGCTGTGATGGCTGTGTCCCTCTGGCTCATGATGAATCTTTGCAGGATAGAGAATGGTCTCTGGGCAAATGGGTTAGAACACTGTGGGCCAGACGTGGGCGGCAAGATGGCGGCCTCCAGGAGGTGCTGAGAGCGGCG
>NDGM011189554.1:0-22451 GCA_002564305.1 Octomys mimax
GCCACGTGAGAACTCTTCCTCCATCTGTCCTTTATGAGTCGCTCCAGAATCTGTAGGCTTTATTCCACAGGTGTGTGGCCTCTAATGTGAGTGAAGCCAATACTAGGGCTTCTATTCATAATCATCTTTTAATTTCCAATTAGGATGTAAGTGGAGATTTGCTGCGATGGCACCGACGGCCTTACACTGGTACTGGTTTGCGAGCTCACCTCACAGTCTCCCAGTGAGGCTCTACGGGAAGCCCCTGATTGGTGGCAGACCCCGTGCACTTTGGCTCCCTGCTGAACCAGTGTGCACAGGAACCCTCCCCCACTCAAGTGCTGGGCACTGTCCTCCTACAAAAGGCATCACCTGCATGGGCATCCAGGTCTTACACCACGGGAAGGCCCTCGTCTCATAAGATAGCTCTCATGGACCCTGCTGAACATAAATATGAATCACTCATTTTCTTCATAGAAAGACAGATGCCTGAATTTGGTGGCCTTTGCTGGGATGGCAGGGGGCTGAACTCACTCAATGAATAGGTATTGAACAAATATTTGCTCCTGGCAGGTGCTGAGACTGTATCCGGGTTGTTGTTCACCTGGAAAGCACCAGCTGGGCCAGTATCCCAGGAAGATCTGGCTGTGCCCTCGTCACACCTCATGGCTAAGTACTTCTCCTGTCACCCTGGGAAGCACCTGTAAGAAAGCAGATGAAAATCTCTGCTCTCACACAGTGGGAACAACATGGGAGCAAACAGGTGAATTACACAGTGAAGGGGGACATGAAGACAGGTGGGCAGTGTACGAGTGCAGGTGTGTGTGAGTGCTGTGCAACGCAGGTGGGGACAGTGCCCAGGGTGCAGATGAGCCACACAGACATCTGGGAGCAGCATGGTAGTTGAGGGCACATAGTTCTTAGGCCTCCCCTCCAGGACCTTCGCCTTGATGCTGGCAAGCAGGAGCAGGTCGATGCCTGGCTGACCAGAGCTGGACAACACCCTTCACTGGAACCTTAGGAAAAAGGACACCTCTACTCCCTGTAAGGAAAAGGACACTAGGCCCCAAGGCAGAGAAGCACCAGCAACAAAGAAACTTGGTGGGCTGAGAAGACCTTGCACAGCAATGCTGGTAAACATACATCACTTTTGGGATGGGAATTTAGCAGATGAGGCTTGGGAAAACTCTCAGATCTGTACACCAAGAACTATAGGCAGACCTCTAGAAGGTATTTCTAACACTGCAAGTAAAAATCTGATGCATTTTGAATCTGTCTGTGAAAAAAATCTAACAGTGTTGGACTGGGGTGGTGCTCAGTGGCTTGGCCCTTGCTGGACATGTGTAAGGCTCTGGGGTTAATCTGTAGTGCCACACATGCACACACACACTAGAACAACTCATCTGATATCAATGAAGATGGCCCATGTCCAGTTTCTGTGGCTAAAAGGTGATGGGACTAAGAGAGAACATGGTGCATAGACACGGTAGCCTCATGGGCTAAGACAGAAATCTGCCCTGGCTTATCTAGGTATCTTCACAACGTTCTGTTTTCATCCCTGACACCAAGTATCAAAATGAACTATGCTGAGGACAGCCCTTTGGAATCTGAGTTATAGAACAATTAAATCAAGATTATAAAAATAATGTAGCACATTTGGCCCCTCCTGCACTCACTCAAATTAAAATATACTTAATTTCTTGGTGAGAGAGAGCAACTGTATACTATTAAATGTAAGCTAACTCAAATTATTACTTGTTTTCTCTTTGTCACATCCTTCCCAAGCCTTACCACGGAGTACATAATGAACTAGCACAGCAGAGCTCGCAGAAGCTCTGGGCACAGGGGCGGGATGCATGGTTGAAAGTCGCCCTGTCTTTTGAGTGGCTATACAGGAAGAAGAGTCTGCACACTTCAGAGGTGGGCAGGGGTGCGAGGTTTTCCTCGCCCACTGAGGTAAGGACTGTGGCAGTCTGACCCTCACCTCTGCTCTGGAAGGGAATGAGGAGCAGCAGCCACACTTTTACCATGCTGATCCCTAAGAGCTTGCTCACAGAAGAAACTGCAGAGGACCTTGGAACAGTCTACAGGGATTATGTAATCAATTGCAATTAATTCAGGAATATGTGTTTTGTAAAATAAACACAATTAACAGAAGCATTGTGGCATTTCCAGCCCACTGAGGTCAGATGGCACACATACAGAAATAGTGAGCAGAGAGATACAGGCATGACAGCTCA
Organism: Octomys mimax; assembly: GCA_002564305.1. Taxonomy (NCBI): domain Eukaryota; kingdom Metazoa; phylum Chordata; class Mammalia; order Rodentia; family Octodontidae; genus Octomys; species Octomys mimax. Next base: position 2,220 of record NDGM011189554.1, read on the forward strand.
AGCCTGTGGCTGGGAATCACTCTGCTGTGGCACTCACACCACCCATTTCTCTTTTCTTCCTGGGCTTTGGTGGCTCAACACATGTGCTGGGCTGAGCATAGCTTTTCCAGCAGCATAGGTCACGGTGTCGGTGTCATGCATGGTGTGGCAATGGGGAGCACAGGAGGACACAGCTGAGTGGCCTGTTCTCAAGAGGCTTCTTGGCTGGTAGGCAACTTTAGGAGACACACTACAGAAACCAGGGTAACGCTGCTTGGAGTGAGGGCTTGCTGCCTGAGAAGACTCACAGTAAGTCAGACAGAATCCTAAGGAAGGGCTGGGAGGCAAGAAGACATGTGCTTGCCAGGGACGGGCACCTGCTGCCACAGCAGGAAGATAATATCCCTGCCCCATCTCTGTGAGAACGCCTGTCAGTAAGAATCAAGACCTAACCCCAAGGGAGGCACAAGTAGCTTAGTGTCAGAGCACCCACTTAGTGGGGCTCCATCCCAGGCATAGCTGGAAAAACCACCACCAAAAACAAAACAAAAACCAGGTCCAGTGATGCTGCTTAACACTGATACTGCTTACAGAAGATGTGGAAAAGGTTCTCCATCGCTTTGTGGTTATTCTCAAATAAATAAAAGTTTACAGTATAGCACCACTGTCAGTGATGACTTCAGTTAAACCTCTGGCCGAGTAGGGTCCTCATAGATGCACAAAAGCCCATCCTGAGCACAACCTGGACACCTCGTTTGCCTTCAGAGCCTGGACAGTGATCACTGTGACACAGCAGTCTGGAGACAGTGAATGAATAAAGAGTCCAGAAAGTTATATGTGAGGAAGCCAGTAAATTAAAAGAAGCACATACTTGTCCTGACTGGAGCTAATCCCAACACTTGGGGGTCTGCAGGCCAAAAATGTGCAGTGATTTGTGTGAAGTGCCTTCCTTATTCAGGCTTTCTGCACAAATTCTACACATTTGACAAAACTCAGTGGCATATGTACAGAAATAATCTGCTTTTATTCAGACCATTTAAATGCTCTTAGTCTTTGATGTGTACACAGGCGACACATTCACAGACTCTTTATCCTATTACAGAGGCATAAATTCTATTTTTTTCCAAATTAATGAGTAGATAATATTCCTAAAACACTCTCTTCCTTGAAGGGGTTGAAAGTTCTACTAAAAATGCTCCTTGAATTTAAAACAAAAGTTTTCCCCAATATTTATATTAATGTTGGTTTCTTTGGAGTATAAATTCAATGTAGCAAAGTTCAACTCATTTAACGTTATGTGTGTGGAGAAAGCGCGCCTATTTTCTCATAGCCAAGCCATAATCTCAGCAGGAAAACAGGATGCAGTGACAGTTTCCACCTTCTTTGGGGAGAAAGTCACGGTCCGGTGTGAAAAGCAGAACATAATGGTGAGCGGCAGCAGCAGCTCTCCCCATCGGATCTCCGCCTTCTTTAAATTCCACAGAGGATGGCAGTTTGGATGGAGACCCCAAAATCTATTCTGTCCATCTGTTTTATTATTCTTAGAACAACTGTCAAAAGTTGCCCAGGGATCAAGTTGCAAACATACTAATTTGCCTTTGAAAAGTAGGCCCTGGGGGAATTCTGGAACTCTGCTTATAAATTCAGAATCCCATCAGCCGGGAGCCTGCCCTGCCCTTTGTGGAGGTATGAGACGTTGCACTTGGAGGCATACATCTGCCTCCAGGCCGGGATGCGCTGATAGACTTGCATCCCACTTCATAGGCAAATGAAGGCAGAACCGCAGGGACTTGGCATCTTAGGGCTGGCTTGTTCCCTGACAAGCAGGCTCTTGGTTTCTACCCCCTTCATGATGCATTTGAGGGTGGGCAGATGAAAGACCAAAGCTTTGTGCTGGAGAGTTTAAAGGCGTGAACATGGCAGAGGGACACCATTCTGTACCCTTTTATATCCCAGCACCAAACAGGAATGTGGAAGATTGAAATGAAGCATCAGAAGAAATAACCTGAAGCAAGATGAAAATCACAAGCCACTGAACATTGTACCGTTTCATTTTTCTGCCTCTCTGAAACGGCAACAAAAAGATCATTCGGCCATTTAGAATATCAGATGCGAGTTGGGGAGAGATAATGAGAAACGTCCAGAGAGGGCCTATTTAAAGTCAGCGGCATTCGGGGGCAGGCTACTCTGCTGGAAACTGCCGCAGCTGTGTACTTCTCAAGCTGGCTTCCTTGAGTGTGTCTCACGGTGTGTGTGTGTGTGCGTGCGTGCGTGTGCCACTGAAGCCCCTGAAGTGCGTGTTGTCCTGGCCACCCTGCCTCTGCACCCTGATTCCGACCCTCTCTGTCCAAACCTTTCAAAGCACAAGGCCTCAGAAGCCTGTCTGAAGCACAACACGGCATGCCCTGCGTTGGAGTTGGTAAGATTCCTGAGTAGGAAGCTAGCAAGGTCCCCCTTTCAAGGCCAACATGATGGCATTCGGGTTGTACTCACCCATAGATTACCAAAACAGTATTCGGCTTTGATTAAAAAATTCGCTGGAGTGTGTTGCAAATGACTCCAGCAGGGAACCTGCTGAGTGCTGCAGCAGAGGCAGACGGGCACAAAAGGGATTGCCAGTTGGACTTGCTTGCTTTGTCCTTCTTTGGCTTTGCACAATCTCTTATTATAATAAGGCATGTATTATCCTTTTTAGAGATTTGAATAACAGAGTCTCACTTTCAAAAATACTACTCATAATCCTGGAGTCTCCTACATGTTCTGCGGATGCTGGTGATGGTGTCGTGTTCTTTTCAAATCGGACCGATAATTAGTAAACTGAAATCTGATTAATGTTGGATTAAGAGGTTCCGATGTCTCCCTGCAATGTGGTAGTTTGGTCTGCGGGCCCTGAAAGAAGCCTTCTTTAGGAAACATTCCTTCCCCTCTTCAGAATGGTAAGATGAGTTTAAAAACCTGACGTTTACAAAAAGAAATCAGTCTGGACCCAACAGTTTATAATGTAGGATTCAGAGTAGGTTTTTTTTCCCCCTCTCACTGTTTTTTATCTTCCAACTCTGAAGCTGGAGCCAATGAATTAACCACTTAAGAGGGAACAAAATAAAATAGAAATGTAATTCTCCCTCCCAAGATGCCCAGGGTGAGCCCCTCCTGCTTCCGCTGCAGTAACCTGGCACGGATAAAGATTTCCAACAGTTTGCACTCCCAGTTTCTGGCATAGCACTTTGAAAAAGACTTTGAAAACAAAGGGCCTGTCTGATATCAGTGTCAAAGTCTGTGGAAACAGCCGCTAGACAAGTGTTTGAAGGAGAACTTTAAAATTTAAACTCTTCTGCTTTTTAAAATTTAAAGGCGAGGATCTCTTCCATTTTGTGTTAGGCTACTAATGAATGGCCAGGCTTCTTCCATGCTCACTTCTTCCACATGTGTGCTTTCAAATTCATAATTTTGTTTTCCCATTGCTGAAGTGTGTGGAAGAACTGGGAGTGACGGCCCCCTTTGAAGCGCTGTCATTCCCAAAGTAACTGTCTAACTGCCAAAGCAACACTGTCATTTATGGAATGACCTTTTGCTCTTTGAATATTCAGACATTAATAAATGTGAAATGCCTAGAAATCCGGGGGCGCTAGAGAAAAGTAGGGTCAGCAAACACCTTCTTGCATGTATTTGACATGATGGCTGTTTCCACTCTTCTAACAGTATTTAGGAACAACAGTGGAATTTGTGTCATCATGACCAAATGATTACAGTGCAAACCGGAGCGATTCCTGGGGGCCCAGCAGGCTTCTGGTCCCTATGGAAACGAAACCTCAGATGTTGTCCTCCACTCAGCTGGAGGAGGAGCGCTGGAGGCTTTTGTGTTGGCTGAGATTTCTTCCACCTTCCTGCAACAGACCCTAGTGCTTCCTCAGACTCCTTTCTAATTGAGATGCAAATTAATCTCTCCGGCTAATTACACTTCCCTTAAAGCAACTGACAAATGCAGCTGTAACCAGAGTTTTCAGACTTTCCAACAAGTGACTTCAGATGTCAGTATTTGCATGCTTGGCCTTCAGAGCCCAGCGAGGTCTCAGAGCTCCTCACAGGACTTCCTTTGGGCAAAGCAGGTGTTTTATTTATGGTATGAAATTTACATACAATTAAGGGTGGGAGAAAAACCCCAAGCCAAGAACCTGTGACAGTCCCTAGGACTGAGAACACTTAAACTCAGCCTTCCTCCCTGCATCCTGCATGAGAAAGTCACCCCTTGGGCAACATTATTTTTCCCTCCCATTTCTTTCCTTGCTGTAAATTTTCCAGCTTAAAAATGTTTCAATATAGTGTCCCTCCCCAAGACTAATGAAACACACCATGATTCTTAAAAATGATATTACTGACAAACTTTATGGTTTTCTTCACTGTTCTCAATAAGAATCCATTCATTTAAACCTCAAAATGTAAAGCCACCATTTGATTGTTGAGATTCTCACACAAATGCGTTCAGTAACTCTTGGAGTGATAGTGGAAAAATTATTTACTTATTATTTTTGGCGGTGCTGGGGATGAACTCAGGGCCTTCAGCCTGTTCTACAAGCACTCTGCCACTGAGCTACATCCTCAGCTCAGAATTACCTAAGCACAGCAAATAGAAATATGTGAAAGGTGCCTTTCTGAAGCAAAGAAAAATTCACATATAATTTAATTTTTTGGTAAAAATTCTTTTATCCTTAAATACTGTATTCTATGTATTTTTGCCAATCTACTTCATTTAAAACTTTTTACTTGGTGTCTACCACATGCCAGAGGCTGTTCTGTATTGATATAGCTGTAAACCAAAGCTCTTTTGAGGGTCCTAATATACATACATACATACACAGATGCATTTATATTTTATATGTAGAGCTACCTTTCAACTTGGATGACTATGGTTTTCTTTTTCTTTTTCTTCTTTAGCTAGCTCAGCCCACTCTGGGAGTGGTGCTGGCTTGGTATATGGTGCTGGGGATTGAATTGCAGTCCCTGAGCCTGCCTAAGCTTGCCTAAGCAGGTGCTTTAGACCGCTGAGCTATCTTACCAGCCCCGACTATGGTTTTCAATTCTGAAAAAACGCAACTTTATAAAACATGACTTATTTTTGCCTTCTAATTCTGTTTTCCAAGATGATTGTTAGACTGTGTGTACTGGAAGTCTCATCTGTGGAAAAACTCTGACTTTGGTGCATATAGAGGGACGTGGGCACAATAAAAACCACTCCCTGTGGCAAACTGCACAAGATTAGGACTCTGGCTCATCTGGACAGAGGGAAGATCAAACTCCAGCTTGTAAGCACCTTACCTTGTGTTAGCCAGTTTTTCACATATAGGAGGCCTTCTACAAGTTACCACAGAGGAGCAGTCTCCAGCCTTTATTTTAACACATACTGTACAAAACAAACAAACAAACAAAAAAAACCAAAACACGTCCAGAGACCTGGTTCCATAGTTGGGGACTCCAGTTTTTACAACTGAGGTTTGGGACTCTGTGATGTTCAGGCCCAGGCTAGTCACACAATCCTACAGTCCCACCACTTCCTGGCCTTCCCACCATGGGATACTATGATGGCAATGTTGGCTCTAGGACTCAGCACTAGGAAGACATAAGGTGGGACCCATGAAGAGGCCGACTGCTACCTGCAGGAAGGGACATCGGATAGGGTCCTATGTTCTGATCCTTCAAGAGAAGTATAAAAATCTAGATTCCTAAAAACACAGACTCCAAGTTTCCAACAGATCTGATGGTCCAGCCTTGAGCTATGTTAGCACAGGGAGGCAGTACTAGCTCAAACAGCCCATCTATGGCTGGACTCATTCTGCAGCGAACTGGCTGTCACTTGGTTTCCAATGTTTGCCTTGACCTTGAGCTAAAGCTGCTTCCTGGTTGTCTCTGTGCACTTGTCCCAGCTTCTCTGACTACTCTCCTACCTGAAAACCTCCCAAACTCTGGAGACAACTCCTTTGGAGTTTAATGGCTCTCAGATACCTACAGCACAATGTTCCCTGTTGCTTTGGACTGGCTTCAGGTTGGTGGAGGTCCTTCTGCAATTGCAGCACCTTGGATTATCCAGGAGGCTATAGCACGGGCACCATGCCCTAGCTCCCTGGGAAAAGAACTTCACACTTCATGTGCTCCTCTCAGAGGACACTTGTGCTGCTTCTGGCTGTCACCTCCTTTCTGTCATCCCCAAATCCCTGGGCGTTATTCACAAGTGCATGATTTACATTTCTCTTCTTGAGTCTCATCTTGGTTTCAGCCTGCAAGTCTCATCTGTGGAAAAACTCCAACTTTGCCCTGGATCAAAGTAATTCACCCTTTATTCTTTCTCACAAATGACAGTCTGTGACAAATACGTTCTCAACCTCTGTGAAAGCTACTAACAAGGCTGCTGAATGATGAGAGGTTGGACAAGGCATGGTGGGCATGCCACGGCAGAGACACACGTTGCCAGTCAACTAGGGTTCATGAATGAATGCATTTCAGGTCCTGCTACAAGCAGCTCACCTAGTTCTCAGGGGCCCACACTCTGATGTTTTGCATTGTACCAAAATTAAGCTTTATATTTACAAGCTTTGGTAGGGCTTCAAAAGTCATCTTATTAAATACAGTAAATATGTCAGAGATCCTTAGTCTTCACAAACACAATTTTCTCTGCAGCCTCGGAGCTATTTAATCTAACAATTCTTGTAATACCCCAAATCCATCCTTGAACTCTATTTGAAAATGAAAGTATTTTCCTGTTTCCAATTTTGGGTGCATCCTTCATCTACATGTCTTCTTAAGAAATGAAACAAAATTCTCATGGCTTAGTGATCTCTGCTGTATAACTATTCTGCAACCTGGAATGGGTGGCCCCAAATCAAAGCTTTCCTTTTGGGACCAATTCTCCCGTATTATCCGCAGAGATCTTGGATTCACCCACTAAAACAGCTTTCTATCCCTTCCCACTTGAAGAGAAAGAGATAGTGCTAGAAGATGGGCAATCATGCAGACACAGGTCCTCAGTCTGATCTGCCAACAGTAGGTCCAGGAGATTAATTAATTTGTAGCACTAGGGAATGAACCCAGGGTCTTCAACTGAGCTGTTTCCTCATCCCCTCCTTTTTAAGTTTTTGTTCCCACCTTCCCTCTGAGGACTGCTGCACCCAGCCCCTAGCTGCACATTCTCTATCCATGAGAGCAGGGAGACCACCCGAGAGCATGCTTTCTTTCTGGAGCTTGAGCTATCACTCCCCTTGCAATAGTTCATCTCTAAGGCCTCCTACTCCCAGAATGCAGGGGAAGAATCCAGTTGAATGCAGTGATGGAAAGATGCTGTAGGCTGTGTCCAGTCTGCTGAAAGTAGCCCTTCAATTCTCTCTTCTGTGCTCTTCCACGAAACCAGTCTATCTTCAGTCACTTTCCCATAGTTGAGTCATAATATGGGCACCCACAACTTAAAGGAGCTGAGGATCATTTTGGCTCAGGTTTCAGTCCATGGTCGGCCAGCTCCAAAGAAGAAAAAGCATAGCAGAAGAGCCTGGCAGAAGAGGCTGCTCACCTCACCACCTCATCTCACCACCTGGAAGTGGGGTGAAGGGAGGAGCCAAGGAGGGAGATGTACCCTTCAGGCCATGCCCTCAGTGAGGGCCTCTTTCATTCTTTAATTTTTAAAAAATCATTTATTTGTTTGGTACAGCGTCTCACTACGCAGCTCAGATTCATAGTGATCCTCCTCTCTCAACCTCCTCAGTGCTGGGATTACAGGTGTGCACCATCGTGCCTGGGTGTGGTACCAGGGATCAAACCTGGGTCCTTGTGCTTGCGAGGCAGGTGCTTTGATCACTGAGCTATCTCCCTAGCCCAATGATGCCTCTTTCAAACAAGCCCCACCTGACAGCAAGTCAGCCAGAGCCTCATGATCCAGTTGCCTTCTGATCACATGAGGCTTTGAGGGCCATTTCAGATCTGAACCATCACATAATCATTTCCTTTCCTCAGGCCCTCTCTATGTCTATCTTTTTTTTTTTCATCTACTCTAAACACTGCAGATTCCTGAGTACAATTTTCTTTCCTAGAAGATGGAGGGAGAGTGAGAGAAAGGAGGGGAAAGGGATGGAAGAGAATTAAAATGTGCTATACGCAGGCAGCAACTGTCCATGAGGAATGGAACCATTAGGTACTGAAGATGTGTACTAATGAAAACCATGACATTCTCTTCCCTAGTCATTGTCCACATGCCAGCAAACCCAGCAGGCTCCCCGTGATACCAGCCTGGCTGCTGTGTTAAGAGTCTATCCCTCCCCGCTCCGACCATAACTCAGGCCTACTCTCTCGAAGCTCCTTCTGGCCCCTCACACACTCTCCTCACCTCCACCTGTCCTGTATGTACACATAGCCTATCTCTCCTCAAAGCATCTGCTCTTCTCAAAGCTGATGAGCTCTTCCAAAGCTTGATCCATGAGCAAATGCTGCCCTGACCTGAATGACCACATGCACACTTCTGCTGCTGGTGGCTAAGGCAGTGTTTGGCATTCAGCAACACCATACATGTTGACAAATGCAGAACTGGTGCTTCATGGCAAAAATACAACTCAAGGTTCAACTTCTGTTTTGATGTGTAAGGAAATTAATGGAAGACATTAAAGGTCTTCTGGGAAAAAGAATCAAAGATCCCAGTGGTGGAGGAAGAAAACAGCTTTAGGGAGCAGAACCTGGCAATGATACTGTGAAGCCAGGGCCTGAGAGGGGCTTGGTATTGTCAAGTTGGTTAACTGAAAGCCCAAGTAAATCTCTCTTGTAGGAGAATGAGGTGCCAGATCACTTTCCTTCAGGCAGCTCGGCTGCCCGTCAGATGCCGATAGTTCCAGAGAGTGGAGGTAGTGAATGCCATCGAGACTATTGTTCTATTGAAGTGGACGCTTATTCTAAAAGCCGCCATCTGTCTGATTCAGAGTGAACTCCCCTAATGGGCATGCTGCATATTGTGTAGCAACCCTTTCCTGAAACAAGTTATCTGACAAGGAGCATGAAAGCCCTGCTTCATGGTATTGGAAACTTCATCAGCCAGCCGAGCGAGGTCTCATTTTGGAACCCTCAACTGGCTTGGGAGCCGTAAACACGGTATGTGGCAAGTGTCCCAACTACAGCACTCTCGGCACAGGAGGCCCACTGTCCACCAGGAGGGCTGCAAAAGCAGATGGCAGGTGAGGTAGCCCTTGTCACTCGGAAGAGCAGTGGCCATAGGACCAAGGGTCTGCTTGACAGATCTGACTGAGCTCACAAAAAGATTACAGGAGGAGGAGGAAGAGGAGGAGGAGGAGGGTGCTTTCCAAACACAGCCCTACTGTGTTCATTTCTGTTTTGTTCTGATCACATAATGGTATTTTTCAGCCTTCTATGTACTTCTGCCACAGAGTTCCAACTGTTTGATCGGTTAGCCAAGAGAATCTCAAACAAGAACTCCTTTATATTGATTCTCAACTGGATTTACTGAAGAAAAAAAAAAAAAGCCCCAAAGGCAAATTTGTTCCAGTAATGCCCCAAATCCTCAGCTTAATTAGAAATTGTATTTCCTTGAGCATTACTGAACAAAATTCAGAAGTAACTGCACATTGCTATGTTCAGTTAAATCTTCTTTGAGAGTGTCCTAACTGATCCGACTTGAAGGCCTCTGCTTGTCAGTCCCTCTCTGAGGGGATGGAAAGCCCAGCACTGCTCCTCTGGCCCTCTTCTTCGTGTGTCACCACATGCAACTCTGGTTATGTATGGTAGATACAAAAAGCAAATCCCCCTAGTTCCTGTTACAGACAGTCTGAACTATGGGACATACTCTTTGTTTACAGGATGTCACTCTGGCACCCAGGGAATGAGTGGCATTGAGCAGAAAGGAGCTTTGCAACATTCTACTTAACAACTGGAATCCAAATATGGTGACACCTCACCACCTATCATTAACTGGTTCTAGCAGGCACCATGAGTATTGAACAAACTGTTCTGGCTTGGAAAAGGAAGAGTTCCAAGGCCATTGATCCAACATGTTCTAGCCTACATTTCAGGTAACAAACAAATGACAATTACTGGGACAAAATTTTTGCATCAAAATGGTTGTGTCAAACTTGGTGAGTTTCAAAGCAGCTGAGTACCAAGGTGGGACGTATTAGCAACAAAACAGGGATAAGGGCTGCCTGTGCAGAATGGCCTACGTGGCCAAAAAAAATTTCCCTTCCTTTGCCAGTACTCTGTCTGTACCTAGTACTGCAAGAGAACAGTAAGAGCAGCTCTTTCTCAGGCTTTTGTTTCCTTTTTACTAAGCTCATACACACAGACTAAGGGACAACTTCCTTGCTTAATAAGGATGCTGATGACCGGCCCACTGGGCCTGCCAAGGGATAGACCGTTAGGCTTCACAATGGGGACTCTGAGGGTCCAGTGGGGTCTAGGGAGCAGGTGGGGCTTCACCCACCTGTGGACTGCACTTTTAGGGAAGCTGGTTATTCTGGGACCACTCTTTGCTGCTGGGCTGAACTTGCTTTGGATGCTGAAAGCAAGCAATAGTTCCAGGAGAAACACTCAGGAATCCTAGGAGAACTTTTCTTGTTGTGTCACCCCCTTGGCAGCTGACTACTTCTGTGACAGTCATAACCCAGGAGGACAGGGAACTGTAGGTGACCTGGGGTCTCCTTCTTCACTCAGCACTGAATGGCAGAGCAAAGAGCCAGCAGGACCTGAGTGCATGAGGAGCAGAGGACACCCAGGCAACTGGCTCTGTGCAGTGCTTCCACTCATGCAATAAGTACAAAATACACCAGCACAGTGAGCTATAGAGGGGAGATCGTGTTGCTTCTGGGATTCCATATGTGAGTTAGAAGTTCTTAGATTTATACATTAAATTGGCAGTATGCAATCTAAGAAGAATGATAAATTATTCAAATTTTTAAATATTCTTTTCTTAGAGTGACAGCAAATACAAAAACACTGTTCTGAGACAGGCCAGGTGCATGTAGAGAACAGGAAGCACTTCCCGTCCAGCCCCTCTAGCAGCAGCCCCACTATGGGCAGGAGCACTGTGTCCTCACCAGTACTAGACTGTGGTGAGGCCTTGGGGTAATCCAGCTGTGCCCAAGGTTCCCAGCCTCTGCATGCCCTCACCCCACTGCACCTTCATCAGGTGGCCCTGGCTGTTCACCCCAGAGTGCTCTGCTAGAATGAGAATTGGGAGGTATGCAGGAGGAGGAGGAAGAATCAGGAGGCTTCCTCGGGGCCCAGCCAGAGCACCACCTCCACCTGAGCTGGGTCCATCTCAGGCACCTGACGCACTTGGGCTGGTTTCCAACCTCTCCAACATACTTGCTCACCATTCCAGAACACCAGTCCTGTGCTCACTGCTGGGATGTCACCTCCACCCCTGAAGGACAGCTTCTCTCTAGTCTCTGACCTCTCCTCAAATGCTCTCCTCAGAGAGACCTCTTTTGCTCTGACCTTTGGGGGTAAATGGAAAGTTCTCCCCAACTTTGCATTTTCTCTCTTCACAGAACAATTCCCTTGTCTTCTGTGCGCAGCCTGAGGTCTAGGACCTGATCTCCCTCTCCCTGCTCCTTGTACCTACCTGACCTGGCAGACAGTCCATAGGAACTATGTTTAGGAAACCCATGCTGTAATCAGACACCCAAAATCAGGGTTTGATGCTTTCAATGTTAAACCTGAATGCATCGATGAAACAGCCATTCTGAACATAAGCCAAGACAGGATCAACCAGGCCAGAGCATGGTGGGCCTTGATGTTTGAAGGAGACACCAAAGGAGCAACTAATTAGGAATAGCAAGCTGGGGACATGTGTGGAGCTTTAAAGAGCTTAAAGCTTTAAAAGTATGCTTTTTTAAAGAACAAAAACCAGAAAAAACTTTTTTCTTAATTTTTTTCTCCTTAGTTCTTCTGAGGACAGAAATCAAAGAAGAGAGCAGTTAAATGGTTGCAGTTTTCCCCATTAATTGTATCTCTCTAAAAATCAAGCATAACAGTTTATTTCTTATTTTAAATAATTTATTTCAATAGCAAAAATCAAATTTACTCAAAGCATTAGAGAAGAATATTTTATAATGACAAGCATTTTAGGTCTTGTACCTTGGTTTCTTTTCTAACTTCTGCACCAAGTTGTCCATTGAGATGCCAAGAGAACTATGTTATGAGTTATTTTTGAGTACAGCATGTACTATCCCATGTTAATACCAGTAGCCCTAGCTGGGATGCTTAGTCCTGATGGGGTTGTTGGGAAAGTTTTTCAAGTAATGCTGAATACTATGCTTGTAACTTTAGAAACTATTTTAAAATAAGGTTTTTCCTAAACCCCACTACTCCAATGCTATCATGAATTCTTGCTGGAGAAAACAGTTTTAAAAAGAATAAGACACCACCTATCTCATAATGAGAAGTCTGGCAAGCAGAGAAGGGGACATAATGAAATCAATAGAATATTTTTATTTGCAAATGAATTTGCGCCTAGGTCCATCAGCAATGACAACGAGATCCTCCGCACCCTAGCTGATAAGCAAGCTTCTGAAGAGATCTTACTCTAACATTTCAGGTCAAAATTTTGTGCTGTGGCTGAACTGACACCAGCCCTGAGATGAGGCCTGGAGTGCTGTGGCAGCCACTGCACAGACCCTGTCCCTACATTCACCACGGCCTGGACAAAGCAGGAGAGAGCGCTGCAGGGAACAGGGCTGCCTGGCCCCCAGGGAGGGACCAGATGGGACCTAATAGCTCTTTTCTACCACTAATTTCTATGATAATTCTCAGTTGCCACATGGCATATGTATTTTTTTAATCTAAAGGCAGAATCACTCAATGAAGTGACCAGGGTTTTAATGAAAGGTATTTTTCACAAACTGTATCTACTCACGTGTGCCATTTCTCATCCGCCCTCTGCCCGCTAGCAACCCATTGCTTACAATTAGGCCAGGAGAAGTCTACAGAGAGGTCAAATACAATGTGTGTGTGTTTTTTTTTTTTTTATCATTTTCACTACCAATTAGGAACAAAGAGACTAAGTTTTATTAGGAGGTCAGATTTGTTTGTAGCAAGTTTATGAAGTCACTCACCTCAATCTCTTTTTCTTATAATTAGACTTATGCTTGGATTTAAGGATTACAGCATGCCAATTAATGTTTGAGAAAAAAATTAGAGAAGCAAAATTTCTTCTGCTCTTAGAGACAAGACAATGAACTAGAGGAAAAGATATTAATGATGTGGGACAGTTGCAAAATGACTTTTAGGAATAGTTGTTGAGTCCAAATGCATTTCATTTGAGATGCCTCCCCTTCCTCCCAGCAGGATGGACGCCTCAGCTCCTTCCGCTGACTTCTGGAACTCTTTCTGCCCTTCTCAGGTGGCACCTGCCACACTCTTTGATTTATGACAGTCAGTTCATTTGCCTTTGGCTGCAGGGAGGCACTCTGAGTCAGCCCATTGCATTGGCTTGTCATCTGCCTCACACACAGTGGACTGCGACAGCCAGTGAGGATGAGACCAGCCTGAGCTCAGAGAGAAATGCCTAAGGAGCCAGGAGCACGCACTGAGGGACACAGTTTCTCTGACGACACCATTTCTGGGAGGAAAGCATGAGCACAAACTCTTCCTAATTTGATACAGCACAAACTGATTGTTTAGTACAGCTTTAACAAGTGCTATGGAAATCAACACTGTTACTGTTACTGTTACTGTCAACACTGACTGATGAAGAGTCTCTGGTTTTACTACTTACCCCTCCATGAACACTGCCACAATCTGAGTACAAGGAGGCTCAGGAGCAGCCCAAGTGAGGCAAAGGATACAAGCTCTGGTAGAGCGGAATGAGGCACTTCACGGCCCGGCTGGCGTTGATGCATGTGGCACAGATAAGGCTCGGCAGCAGCTTCCCACTCACGATGGCTCCATCAAATAGAGGTCCAAAAAATGGCACCTGGGAATTCAAAATGGGAAAGCAGTCTTTAAAAACTATCTAGCAAGAGTCCAGCCAAAGAGAAGAACAGATGACTGACATCTGAGACCTGGAGTGGACACAGAGGCTGTCAACCACGGGCTGACCCTGGCTGTCAGGGGACACAGATCAAGTAGCAGGATTGCTCCAGAAGCCTCCGTGCCAGGAGCTCTCCAGCAAAACTCTGCATAGCGAAGTATCACCGAGGGTCTTTGTTTCTTATGTGTTGTCACTTCTAGAAGTGGCATGGCCCCAAGTGCCTACATCACATAGATTAATCGGCATGGGACACAGGTGAACTTGGTAATGTTTCTGCCGTGGATTTGATGCATGTGATCCATGAAGGAGATGCTGATCATCACCGTCAGCAACGGCACAGTGCGACCTGCAGTCCTCCTCCTTCACTTCCCCTCTGCCACCACCATGCTGCCTTATCCCTGCTTCTTTAGTGGAGAGACCTGGCTTTTCTCCACCAGACCCATGTTCACCTCAGGGGCTATCCCCAGATTCTTCAGGCCTGTCTCTGGGTCTCTCTCACTCCCTGCCTCCATCAATCTAACATGGAGCTTCTTAGCTGCACAAGAACAGGGACTTGGTAACTCATATTCATTCATTCTTTCGCTTTTTCATCTATTCACAAAGCATTTAATACACGATAGATATTGTTCTATTCACTGAACATAGCAGTGAGTGATACAAAGCCCCTGGTTTCATTGAGTTTAGCATTTATTATAAATTTCAGCTAGTAAACACTGTAAACATATAAAATATATGTGGTATATATATTAAAAGTGTTAAGATGAAAAATAAAGCAGATAGGGCTGGGGAGATAGCTTCGTGGTCTAAGCGCCTGCCTGACAAGCACAGGGACCCAAGTTTGATCTCTGGTACCACGTACAGTGCCGGCCCCCAAACCCTGGGTGTGCCTCGACAGCCACTGAAACCGGGCATGGTGGCACACGCCTGTAATCCCAGCGCTCAGGAGGCTGAGACAGGATGGTCACTGTGAGTCCAAGCTGTGTAGTGAGATCCTATACCAAATAAATAAAAAAAGAAAAAGAAAGAAAAGAAAAGAAAAGAAAAAAAAGCAGACAAAAGCAACAGACTTTTATTTCGTATTTCTGAACTGGATCAAATGGAGAGGGAGGGTGGTAAGAGAATGGATATCTCAGTAAGGATCCATAGCAAGTGGGAATGGGCCACAGCTAGGTCACCTGACAGAAGCTCTAGGGGGAAGCAAATGTTCAGGTCCCTGGGGGACAAGAATAGCATGTTGCAGCAGTGAGGAAGCCACCGTAAGAGCAAGGAGGAAAGAGGAGGGCGTGAATAATACAGGAAACAAGGAGCCTCCTGATTTCTGCTCTGAGTAGACAGAGGCCCTCTGGAGGACTTTGAGGTAGTGGGGTACTTGTCCTAATCTATATTTTAAAGGCACTATTATGGTCATTGTGTTGGGAAAATTACAAAGGGAAAACCATGTGGGGAACTAATGAATACTCCAGCAGGAGATGGAGGCAGCCTAGAAGGGAATGAAGGTAGGCATGGGTGAAGTGGTGGTCTTCTAGACATACTGCTTATGAATATAGGGCTAACAGGATTTGTTGAAGAAGGCTGATGAGGTGAGGTGGGATGGGGGAGGGAGGGAGAGAAAGAAAGAGAAAGACAGACAGACAGACAGACAGACAGATCAGCCAGAGGCTGCGGCTGCCTTTCTCTGACATGAAGAGGCTGGAAGGGGCCTTCTGAGCTCACTCTGTGACATGCTAACTGAGACAGCCCTTTAGACATTGCTGTGATGGACTGAGGAATCTGTGGGTAAACTAGGCTAGAAGTGGAGGCCTCATGTAGGCATATACATGGAGGGGTCGCTCATCTGCTGATGAGATTTCTAGCCACAAGACTGTACGTTGCCTGCAAAGAGCAAGAAAAGAGGGCTGGCCAAATAGCTCAGCGGATTAAAGCTCCTGCAAGCAGGCACAGGGGCCTGGGGTTTGATCCCAGGGCACTCTGAGACTGGCGAATGAGACTGGGTGTGGTGGTGCGCACCTATAATCTCAGCACTCGGAAGGTTGTAAACAGGAGAATCACTATTAGTCCAATCTAGTAGTGAGACCCTGAATACCCTGTAGACCCTTCCCTAAAATATAGGAAAAAAAAAAAAAGCAAAAGCAGAGCTCAAGGCCCGTGTCCTGTGACCTCTTCATTTGGGAGGTGGAGTGGGTGTTCCAGGGAGCAGCAATGTTCCTAGCACTAGCTGGAATGCAAACATCTGCTGAGCGAGCCAAAGTCATTAATATTTCACATACTTTAAATTAATGAATGCACATTTCCAGCCTAGCTCTTTGCCCTTCTCCCAATAACCATTTGCAAAGCACCTTTTTTGTGGTTGGCATTGGGGGAGGGGCCTGGGACACAATGGTGAGGGAAGGACAGTCTCTGCCTATTAGGAATCTTTGCCCATGTTTCTTTCCATTAAGAACAGATCTGATAAGAAAACTGGACACTAATATCCCTTAACAAAAACACAAAAGCCGTTTACTAACTGAAAGCGTATTAAATTTGGCAACGTACAAAAGGATAATATATCTTGATCAAATAGGACTGGCTCTAAAAACTCAAGTTGATTTAACATGTTCCCTTGGGCTTCAACTACCAGCAGTACATGTATGACTATCCCATGTATTACTGTATGCTGCCTGATGGGACATTCATGCATGTGTCACCAGGGGTTCAAGTCGCCTAGCAGTGACACATATGAATTATGGCTATATTGTGAATGTGTTAATATTCATGAATTCATCAATGCAATTTATCACATTAATAGAATAAAAGAAAAAAATCTATATGACCTTCTTAATAAATTCAGAAGTATTGCATCAAATTTTACCCTTATTCATGATTAAACAAATAAATAAAATGGAGAAAGCATTCCCAGCAAACTGGAATACCAGGGAACTGTCTCAATTTAATAATATCTAAAAGGAAAAAATAATTAATGATGAAATAGTAAATGTTTCCTTCCAAAGATCTGAAGAGGCAAAGATGTCTACATTCACCTCTTCTAGTCAATATATATATATATATTTTTTTTCTTTTTTTTTCTTTTTTTTTTTTTTGAGGTACTAGGGACTGAACTCAGGACCTTGCTCTTGCCAGGCAAGCACTTATTCTACTAAGCTATCTCCCTAGTCCCTCTAGTCAATATTTTTTAAGATCATGGTTATCTCAGTAAAGAAAAATAAGAGAAAGAAAGAAACAAAAGGAAACATAAAGGTGAGAATGAAATAAAATGATTTTTATTTGTAGATAATGTGATTTTTGTCATAAAAAACCTGAAGGGATTTATCTATAGTAAGTAAATTATTAAATTACAAGATATAATATGCCCCTCAAAGCAGCCATACTACACTTAGATATAATACTGTATATAACTATTATATATTATATATTTATATATTAATTGCAGTTATTATAGCTATATGTTATAAAATTTATATTTATATTTCTGGTATTAGCAGCTAACAATTGAAAAGTGGCATTTTAACAATGTCATTTATAATTGCATCAAACATTTAAAATTAGACAAAAGATGTACAAGACATCTATACTCAAAGCTACAATTCAGTATTGAAAGAAATAAAAAAACAACCTAAATAAGTCAAGTGTGGTAGTGCATATCTATAATCCCAATAATCTGAGAAGTTGAGGTGGGAGGATCTCAAATTTGAGCCCAGCCTGGGTAATTTAACAACTTAGTGAAAACTTTCTCAAAAAACAATTTTTTAAAGGGGTAGGGATCTAACTCAGTGTGAAAGCCTGGGTTCAATCCTTAGAAATATATAAGAAAATTTTAAAAAAGACAAATAAATGCAAAGATGCACACCCTTCCTAAACTGGAAGTTTTGATGTTATTAAGATGAACAACTGGGATGAGGCAAAAGAGAAAGGAAAGAATGAAGAGAAATCTATATATTATAGCCTGGATAACTGTACTGCTGATTTATGCTGGTTTATTCAAAACAGCAGTGACTGCTTAATTTTTTTTCTCTCTCTCTCCTTTTTAATTTTCCATAACATTTCTGATCAATTTTACACATGTATATCTGGAATTTCTGAGCAACTAATTTGAAGACAACAATATGTAGTATAACAACCATTGCTGAATTCCTACTATTTTTTAAGAGAAATTTTGCACTGTTTATAATGTTTTTTAAACTATTTTTTATTCCCCTTTTTAAGAAAAGCAATACAGAAAAGAGTATAATAGATAGTGGGAGGTAAAATGTGTATGAAAGTATTTTGGATTATAAGTTTTGTGCAGACAGGTGTCTTGTGAACACATTCCAACTCCCTCTAATAAATACACTCTATTTTTGTTTGTTTTTTGCAGTACCGGGGATTGAACTCAGGACCTTGTGCTTGCCAGGCAGGTACTTATGCTGCTGAGGTATATCCCCGGCCCTAATGCACTCTTTAAAAAACATGTCAACTCTTCTGAAATTGAGCTACAGATTCAAACACAAAACCAAGTAAGAAAGATTCTAAGAGGCTAAAAATAGATGTGGAGCAAGTAACTAAATTCATATGAAAAAAGACATAAAATTGCTACTTACATTACCTACCTTCACAGCTCACCATCAAGAGAGACACCAGGATAGGCAAACACATAGATGGAGCTGAGCAGAGACAAAGCAGAGGGCCGTACACATGCTAAGTGATCTTGGAAAAGGGCAGTGTATGGATTCAAGGGAAGAGGGAATTCTGTCTCCGTAAAAGACCCAGGGGCCACACCTTGCCTTCACTTAACCACACACCAATGCAACAGGGTCAAAAGTCTGAAATAGTCCAGCTAAAACCACACAGCTTCTACAAGAAGCCACGAGAACATCCTCACAGCCTTAGGGTAGCTAAGAGCTTCTGAGGATGGGCTTACTGCTTGGCATTGGCCCTTGAGTCAGGCAGAGGTGCAGGCTCCACAGAGGCCCAGGAGGCTCTTCAGCATTTCCATTCTCTTTTTTGCTCCTCTGGCCACAGTGGACCTTTATTGGTCCCTTGAAGCCTATGCTATCCTCGGGGATTCTGCCCTGTCCATCCTCTCTGCTGGCTCCTGCTTCCCTGGGCCTCAGTTCTACTGTCACCTCCCAGGGGAGCTCCTTTGTACTCCTGAATCACTAAAGGATCGTGGCCCAATGCTGGGCTCTGTCTGACAGTAGAACAATCACTATGGCTTTCTTTTCATTAATGTTAGCACAGCATAGCTTTTCTACCCCTTTATTTTTAACCTGCCTCTTTTTGTCCTACATACATTCTTAGTTTGTCTTCCCTGTTTTTTGTTTGTTTGTTTTGTCTTTTTGAGACAGGGTCTCACTATGCATACAGTTCAGGCTGACTTGAGCTCACTTTGTAGCCCAGGCTGGTCATGAATTTGCAACAATCCTCCTGCCTCAGCCTCCCTAGTGCTGGGATTACAGGCCTGCACCACCACACCCAGTCTTGTCTTTTCTGATTTTTAACTAAGCATTTTTATAAGATCCCAGTTTTCTCTTCTCTTGGCATATCAATTATAATTTTTAGTTTTACACTTTTGTGAGAGGGTGCCCTGAGTTTGTTTGAAAATATGTATTTATAACTAACCCAAGTCTACCTTCAAATAATGTTATACAACTTCACAGTAGCCAAAGCACTTTTCCCAACTCCATGGCCTCATCCTTAGGCCTCATTGTCATTTACTATTTACCCAAAAGTTATAATTGTGAAATATAACTTGCAAGTAATTGGAATGTACTTTTATCTATGAGACCAATAAGAGATTAAAAAAATATGAAAGATTTCATTGTGCCTGTGCTTCCCCTTCCTCTAAACTTCTCCTTTACCTTATGTAGCTGCATGTTCCTGCCTTGTTTGGATGAGTTTAACATTCATTGCATGTAGGCATACTAGCCACAAATTCCTTCAATTTTTGTTTGTATGAGAAAGTCTTCTTCACTTCTGAAGGATAATTTGACTGGATATAGAATCCTAAGTTGGTGGTTTTTCTTTTATCATATTAAGAATACCGTTTTCTTGACCAATTTTCTCTCTGTGAATGGCCGTGACTCATCTACATGGCTAACACTGACAAAGGATCTACAATCTGAGGTACAGGGTCTCAGAATAAATCCTGAGGAGACTTGACTGACCTTATCAGATCCAAAAGCTACAATTCTTGTTACAAAGGTCTGGCTTTATCTTGGTCTTAACTATCCAGCAGAAAAGTATAAAAACGAAGTATAAGAAGTAAAGCC
>NDGM011189563.1:0-23754 GCA_002564305.1 Octomys mimax
TATATATATATATATATATATATATATATGTATATATATATATATGAAAAATTCCTAAGAGACAAGAGAATCATATTTAAACTATCAACGTTTCTCCCCTAAACTTATTTTCTATAGTACAATAAACTCTCTTTAATAGTAATAAAGCTGCCAATGAAATATATAATTTTGGCAACATTTCCAAATTGTATTATTTGGCATAGACTTACTATAGTTCAGCTAAAGTCTAAAGTTTCATACTTTCACGTGAGCAGCTGAAAGCTGGGCCTTAGGAAGACACATTAGAGAGAGAACAGTTAAATCACGAGACTGTACTGATGAGAGCGGCCCCCGTTATGCCTGCCAGAGAAGTGTTCACACAAACGATAGCTGCGATTTCTCAGGTTCAGATGGAGGATAGCTCAGGCCCATACATCACAAGTCATCTCTAATTTGCAATGCAATCTGAGAAGCACCAAACTGCAGTAATAAGAAAGGGTAACGTTTGTACAATCTTGCAGTCTTTTTATGTACTCCATTCCTAGAACAGGAGAATAGGGGTCCATTCGGCGTTTCTGCAATCTCTGTCCTAAGGGATATGAACATACTTGCATGCCCAGAAGACTGGGTGAGGAAAACTGGGGAGGCACCTTCTGTGACCCCCTGAGAGTCCATCCCGGCATGCGCAATCCAGGGAACACATGCTTATAATCCTCAGACCCCAAAACCTATGCAATGTGGATTCCATTTCAGTTCCTGCTTTCTATTTGCAAAACTCTGCCTAACATGACTTTCATATGTCAGATTGATCAAGGCCCACGGCATGAACAGTGAGACCCGTGTTTATGTCCTCCTTCTGACCTATGTGATCCTTCGTGATGACAATAAGGGTGATTCTTTCGGTGTTATTGATCTCTATCTTGCTCAGCTTCACAACAGAAGTTATGGTTTAAGCTTCATAGGATTTTTGAGGGCTACATAAACTAATATGTGAAATATCTAATCAGAAATCTGTCATGAAAAGCTATGCACGATAATAAATAATAATATTTCCATTGTTTATTGATTTTTTATCTTTTCATATTCTAGAACACCTTGTGGTATACAGTATTTCCCACTTAGATTAAGCCAGCCAATAAAGCAGGTATACTCAGGACAATATACTGGGGGACCACATGCCTCATGACAAGTGGGAGAGTCACAGGGGCAGAATAGTTGGAGGTAATGAAAATGTTATTTTAAAAGGCCTCAAGGTTTATGCTTAAATGTCCCACATTTGTCAGGGAGTATTAGAAACTATAGTGGTGAACCAATTTAAGCTCATAGTAATGATAAGTAAGCATAATCAATGAAAGGTAAGAAAATAGTTCCATTATTACAGTATTTAAAAAGCATGTTCTGATGCACAACTTTATGCATGAAATCATTGGGCTAAAGAGTAATTCACACCTTCTATAGTTGTAAATATTTTAAACTTGCCCCTTGCTCAAATGAATGTCAACCTACAGCTAAGTTCTGCCCTTACAACATGAAGTTTTCCTCACACATTTTTCTAAACACTCAGTATTTTTTATCTTTAATTGCCACCATTGTCATTCTGCCCCCCAAACACAGTCTGACAGCTCGCCTTCCTTAGCCAGCAACCTTCTGGCACTTAGACTGACTTTTAGAGAGCTAGTGTGATGCAAGACTCAGCAATGTGGCCTCAACACCTGAAGGGGTCCTATGCTGAGCAGGTGTGTGTCCTCAGGCAGGTGTTTACAGGTCTATTCTCTCAGTAGGAGCTGCAGTGACAAATGTCTGTAACCCCTACTACTTGGGAGTCCAAGACCTGCTAATCTCAAATTTGAATATAGCCTGTGTAACTTCACGAGATCATGTATCAATGCAAATAAATAGATGAATAAGTAAGTAAATAAATTAAAAGGCTAGAGATGTAGGTTAGTGTGAAGCTCTGCATTTAATCCCAGTACTGCAAAATAAATAAATAAATAAACAAGCCAACACACACACACACACACACACACACACACACAGAGGCAAACACAAACATATAGAGACATACACACAAACTCCTAGTGCCACAGACTTTTGCTAAGATTGTTGTTACAATTAAATTTAGGTAAATTTCTACGTTTAGAAAGAATGTTTAATACACATAAACCCTTATAGGAATGTTGATTAGAATTTGTATTCACTTCCTTTTGCTGATGTGATAGGCTACTAAACAATTAGCAGTTGAAAGCAATAAAAATGGATTCCATTACAGGTTTTGGGGGAAAGCAACTATAGCGAATCATATGAGGCTGTAATCCAAGTGAGAGTGGAATTATCTCCTGGAGGTTTTGAAGAAAATGATCTCATCCCTCCCCACTCTACCTTGGTTGAAGGCGGCATCACTGCGCCTAACTGTCAGCACTTCATCTCCACTCTTCTGTGGTCAAATCTCTGCCTTTTTCTAATAAAGAGCAAGGTTCCTCTTACCATGAATATTGATTGGGCCAGCATTATTATTCTGTTCTTTCAAATCTCCTAAATGCTCTCATATGCTAAGATAAACCATAAAAAGAATTATTTTCACGGCTATGGTGTTTGAGTATCATTTAAAAAGTGATATAAAAACAGTAAAGAAGATTAAGTTTGAGTTGATACAAAAGTCAGAAATGCATTGATTTTATGAATAAAACTATTAATTACTGAGACAGAAGGTAGGACAACAGCATCCAGTAGGTGGGGAGCAGGTATTTTGTTATGAGTGTATAATTTTCCTTGGATGATGGTGAAGTTGTACAGATAGACAGTGTGAATGGCATAATGAACATGCTGAAGTATTCATGACAATGGATTGTATAGTTGCAAGAACTGACATAGCATATTGCATGTTGCCTATCTTTTAGCACAATGAAAATAAAATATTTGTGAGGATCATAAGAAGGTTCTCCCTGTAGAACAGTTGGTTTGAACTCAATTTACACAGATACTGGGCTGGAAAGATAGCTCCATAGTCTCAGTGCCTGCCTGGAAAGTGCAAGGACCCAGGTTTGATCCTCAATACTGCATACAGTGTGGGCCCTGGAACCCAGACCCACAGTGCCAGTCCTGAAACTGGGTGTGGTGGCACACACCTCTAATCCTAGCCCTGGGAAGGCTAGTAAAGGTGGCTCACTGAGTCTGAGCTATGTAGCGAGACCCTGTTCCAAATAAATGAATAAATAAATAATTTTTTTTAAAATTTAGTAGAATATGAGAAGGGATACTATACCAAGAGGACTATTACTACATATAAACATTTATTACAGTGTGACTTCCCTGTATTACTTATTTGAGGATTAAAACCTTAAAAAAAAAAAACCCTCTTTATTCAGTGTACAAGATGGAAAAGAAGTCTACCTTCCATTTTCTTTTTTTTATTATAATATGTGAAATCCATAACAGTGACTGCTGCCCAGCAATCCAGTAGCTGGGTAATGGTTGTTGCAGGAGTGCCTCTGAGCAGCCTGTTATACCCTGCTGTATAAAACTTGAGTTCAGACAGAGAGTGTTTTATCTGACATGCAAAGGCATACCCCCTTTATTAATCAAACTATGCTTTAAATTACAGTATGTATGCAATTATGTCATGAAATGAATTGACCTAAATAGTGCTTAAGACTATGAATTAAATTTGACCTATGAGCTCAAATCCATTAACTCAGTTTAAAAGAAACATGACAATAGGTATTTAGTTACTGATATCCTAAAGAAATTGTCACTTAATAAAGTAAAACATTTCTTAAGTTCCAAAGAGCTTTAAAACACAATGTGAAATAATTTATACGTTGACAATGAATCTGGTCCTAAAACAAAGGAAACATTAACAGAGTCATGTGTGAAGATCTTAATAGGATTTTAACACTGAAACAGAACCCTGATATCTCATTGTAAAGTAGTAGAACATTTTGTCAATATACTTTGGTATAAGAAAGTGCAATATCTAATGAAACAGCAAATTATAAACAGAAATCCATGTGGAGGATATATATTCTTCAGTATCCATAGCTATCTCAGTAATTAGATACTGAGAAAATTCCAAAAATAAAATTGAGCAGAGAGACCAAATTGTACATTTTATATGTATATCTAGATAGAGTTCAATAATGAAAATAATAATCTAAATCATTGTTATGCAGTAATTATGGGAAAAATTGTCCTTGCAAAATTATCAAGCTAAAAGTCAACGAATTTACCTAGAAAATTAAAGACTGTCATATTGACATGAATACAAAAATCAGGTTAAATCTCAAATAATTCTTTATTCCTCCCTAATGATGCACTTATAGAGTGTCATGGTGGTCATCCCAGGACAAAGATTCAGATATTACTTTGAATCTTGACAGTCATTAGTCCAAAAGAAGAGAGTACTGTATATTTTCATGTAACAGCAATTATGCTTGCCCTAGAAATGATATTTCATTTAATTCTTTCCACTAATAGGAACTAATCAGAAGGTCCTGACAACACACACAAAATACTAATAAGAATTAATGTATACATTGGATATACTTGACAGTCACATCATACTAATAATCATCTTGAATTCAACTCTGAAAGTCATGACTAACATTGTACATATACTTGGTTTAGTACCTAGGCACTTCCGGTATAATTTGCCAAAAACCTACATATTTTAGCATTTTGCTTCCCCTCATTAGTTAATATAGTTAGAATAGAATAATATATGTAAAGTTTTTATTTTTATTTATTTATATCTTAATGTATTTGTACAGTGTCTTACTATGCAGCTCAAACTCATAGTGATCCTTCTGTTGTCAGCCTCCCCAGCTCTGAGATTACAGGGATATATGCACCATGCCCGGTCTTTGTGTGTGGCTCAGTGTGCCTGGAGGTAAGGCCAGTGTGGCATGTGGTGCCAGAGATTAAACCACGGTCCCTGTGCTTGCCTAGCAGGCACTTAGTCCGCTGAGCTATCTCACCAGACCTTAACTGACCTTTTTAAACTGATCACTTTTTAACCCTACTTGTTACTATTTCTTGTAATTTATACACAAGAGTTTTTGCCGACATTGTAAAATAAAATGATCTCCACTTTCAATAAATAGAACAGCTGGAACTTCTGGATGTCATGACTAATATTTTCATCACTAATATTTTCTTAATTTTTTTTTTCTTTTCTACCAAGGATTGAACTCAGGACTTTGCGCTTACCAGGCAGGCACTTACACTCCCGAGCTATCTTCCTAGACAGATCACTAATATTTTCTGCTTCATTATTTTCTTTTAAAGTTTTAGTGATATTTGTATTTGATAACTGTTGAGAAAACTCGCATTGGATGAGACATAGACCATCTTGAAGCTCCAAAGGAATTTTAAAAGTTGTTCATAGTGTCCATAACTGAATGAGCCTATATGTGCTAATCATATCATTTTTTCCTGATATGCCATTTCCAGTTTGAAGTATGTTTGATCTCTCGTGTGTTGAGTGGTAGGAATTCTATTTCCTGATCCAGCTTTTCCATAGCTTGAATACATGCCGATCTCCCAAAACAGTGGCAGAGAGTAGACATAATACCAACATAAAAAAGAATTATAAACCCACGTGTTATGTCTTCATTGAACAAACATTCACTAGCTTCAATGGCTTTTAAATTGTTTGGCATATCCACTTATTTTCATTTAGACTCACAGGCGCTGTGAATGCAGCCGGAGGTTGCAGTCAAACATTTATTCTCCACAATTTCCCCCCCAGGATATAGATTTTGTTCATCTCATTGATGAACAGCCTTCAGACATGTCCCAAGAAGTAAGATAAACAAGAAGAAAGTAAGATAAATGTGGATAAAACAAAGCAACATACTGGACAATCTAAAAGAAGAATTTTAAAATGATGGGTGAATTCTGGCTTTGCTTTAATCTTAACTTCAGGCAGTAACCATATCAAAACAACACTTTCATATATATTTTCAGGAAAGCATGTGAATTAATGTTAGTGATTCTTTTAATGAGCATATGTTTTATTCCCTGGGCATTTTAGCAGCTCTATAGTTATGTATGTATGTGGATGTCCAGACTTGATAAACCTAGTCAAAAGGATACAGGCAAAACAAATGATCATTACCACTAGGAGTGAGGGAACAAACATTCATTAAGCCAGACACTGTTCTACACTTTTAAAATACATTAACTCATTGAATCTACTTAACTTTGGAGTGAAAAATCATCTTGACTTCCATTTTCCAAATGAAGTTACAAGCCTGCTACTCAGAAGTGTTCAGTGACTCATAGAAAGAAAATGTCAGAGGTGCAGTTTGAGCCTAAGACTCCAGCCTGATGCCCTGTGACAACTGGTTGTCATCAGTTATGACCACACATTAGCTGTCCCCTTGGCATAACAACCATGAACCACTGCCTTCAAAAGAGCCAACAGCTCAGTGTAGCCTTCTCACTTTGTAAAAGAAGGTATGTTTTCAAGAAAATATTTAGAATTCAAACCAGAGAAAGTGGCAAGTGTTTGTCTATCTATAGGTTGATGGACTTAGATTATGTAAACTCTGCATGAGCTTAGTTACACTGATAACTTCCAATCTATGTTTGCAGTGCCAAGTGCCTCATGGACTTCCTGGGTCATCTGATAAAGGGCATGAAGCAGCTAAACTTCTGGCAGATCTCTGCTGACTCAGCGACCACATGGAAATTTATCTCTGGGGTTGCTGATCTGCTGACTCTGGGCCCCATTCAATCAAAGAGGTGGCACTGAGGCAAGCCTTGAAATCCTTCTAACACATCTGGAAATATCTGTTATTAGAGAAGACCACATCAAATAACATGAAATAAAGGGTAGAGTTATGTTAAGAAAATGACGGACTTGCTGGAGGTGGGACAGTGCAGGGATTTGTGGTGATAACTCATTTATCTAGAAGACAGTCATTCTGAAGACTAAGATTCTATTGCAACGATTACAGAAGAATTTGGCTATGTGCATAGGAAGATTACAATAAAACATATTTTGAATAAATGTTAGGAGTAAAAACTTTTGTGATTTTCTAAAAGTTAAAACTTTCATGTATAAATAAGATCATTAACTATTTTGATTATGTTCATTTATTAATTAGGATCTTTTAATGAAAAACACAAAAGGAAAGGTGGTAGGTTGTAGGTCTGAGGCTGTGTGGACAGTTGGCTTTGATCTTTGGAAGATTATGAAATAAAATGAAGTTGAATGAAAGGCTGCCTGGGGATCTAGAGTTCCAGAACCAGCAGACTCCCATCAGGTGAAGGGAGCAAAGAAACCACACTCAGTCTGAAATCTACAAACTTAAGTTCCAGAAATTTGTTCTTTAGTGGAGCTAAACTAAGAAATGATAGAACGCATTCTGCAGCTTGCTTGTTTGCATCACGAGGTTCTGAGGACTTCTGGAAAGTCCAGGCACTAGGGATGACTGGAAATTTGTTTTCCTTCTGTACTGGTCAGCACTGCCCAGCCCACATTGAGAGGCTGACCTCTGAGGGACTTTGGTGGAACAACGCACCGCTGACAGTACTGCCACTGAAATTTCAATGTTTGTTTATGTGAAACCTGGTAAAACTATAGAGAAAGGAAGTAGTAGTAAAGATGAATTATTTTAGTAGTTCAAATTGACCTTGATTTGAACTACTAAATTGATTTGTTGGGAGAACTTATTTTAAGCAAGTGGAAGCTCCTTCTCGGCCTGCTCGTCTGGTGCATCTCATTCTAGGGAGCAGGCAACACCCCCCCACCCCCAACCTCATGTGTGAGATGATTCCTTTTGAAATTAAGCACATTTTGAAATTAAAATAAAGTCACGGTAGTCATTTAATCTTTCCTTACTTTACTTTTATAGAAGAACCTTTCTTCTTCTTAAAGTAAAAATGCTTTTAACTATGCTACAGGGTAGTTTCAGTGGATGTAGAAGTTTTGGCTAAGTAATTACCCAACTAATGGGTTTTTTCACACTTTGTGTAGTATCACATATCTGCTTTAAATTGATGAGCAGAACATTTACCTGTGCAGGACCCCTTTGAAACTGAAAGTACAATGTACTATTGGTAATATAGCTTTCTATAAAATACCTTAATAATCATGCTGGAAAAATAACTATGACTTTAATTTTAGGTACCAATAGGTACAAAATACAGAGCAGTGGTGAGTGATTCTGGGGTTTCACTCAATCACACAGTTGTTATTTTCTTAGGTTTTCGAAAAAGTATAATGTAAGAAATAAATATAAATAGTAGACTTAAATATTCTTTGCTAAAGACTGTCATTGGATTCTAAATGAAATATTTTTATTTTTGTACTTATAGGTATTAGTTCAAAGAAGTTATAACGCATATGTATACTAATGACTGTTTTAATTTCTCCACTACAATTGTTGAGATATTCAGGAAGGGGGCCGGGAAGATAGGTAGTAGAATAAGCACTTCCTGGGCAAGCACAAGGACCTGAGATCAATCCCTGGTTCCGAAAACAAAAAACAAAAAACCTATATTCAGGAAGGATACATTAAAAGAAAGAATTTTTATATGGCGAATGTGAAAGGATAATACAACATTACCATAATTTTGGAAAAAATATTTCAATGTAGATATGTCAATTAGTATCATTAAGAAGAATAAATATTAACCTGTAAAAAATAGCGATATATATATATATATATATATATATATATATATTTCAGTTTACAGTATGAGTTTTTAAGTTTCTCTGTAATACTTTGTCAAATAATTCACATTTTTCTGCCTCAGTGCTCTCCTATATGTCTTGCATAATAGAGCTTCACTATAAGTTTGTTGTAAAGACTAAATTAGGCAAATATGCTCTAGATGTAAAAATAAATATGACATTCTAATATAGGTAGATATTGCTTTTATTGGGTTACTATCACTTTTTATTGTGCTATTCATAGCATCCCTTAATCATATTTCCTAATAATTGATATTTAGTTTCAGTAATTTTCAGTTCTACTCTTCTTGCTTGCTTTAAGTAAAATGATATATACCTTCCACTGCCAAATTTTTAAATAAATCTTTGGGTATATTGATTGCAATATTTTACTCATCAGGATATCTTCATAAGAATATGGACCTTATTGTAAGATACACCATAATTTGGAGGCTGCTCTAGCAAATATGTCTATATTAAATGCACAACTTGATTTTTAAACCCATCTCACTTTCAGAAATATAAAAATGTTAAGGAAATGAGGATTAGCCAGAGAGTTTATGGTGAGAGATATTTTTTACATGCCACCAATTTTCTGATTTGTCTTTTGGAATTAGCCACCAGATTGAAGACTGTTACACATTACCAATGTTTAGTAAAGAAGGAATTTTATAGTCAGAGTTTGAAAATAAGAGGCTGAAATCAATTTTGATTTTAAGATTATATTGATAAAAATGGAAAATTTTATCATTTATCTGACCATAATATGATTATTGAAAATAAAACTGAGAAATACAATATCTGGGTAATAAATAAATGGATGGTTTTCTAGATAAGGCTATTTCTACCATGAGGTTACCTTAAATTAGACATTTCTAATTAAGTATGCACATGCCAAAATATGACTACTCCAGCAAATGAAAAATTTGCATATACAATGACTTTAATCAAAGGTACTTATTTGATTGCCCAATTATCTGTTTTGCATACACAAAATTTAAATTCTGTGAATGTGATACTGCATTTGTACATGTACTCAATTATTTTGTTGGTGCAACTTTCAAATCCCCATTTGATGTATTAGGGAATCAGATCTCTTCCATTTATATTGTGGTGTCTTTACTTTTCTTAGCTAGTAAAACAGAATTCCTGGAAGACTATAGGAAACAGGTCCTGTTAATATTTAGAAGAGGGAAATGTTACTATATTTCTAATTTCTACTAAGAAAGCAAAAATATATTTCTTTCACATACAACTTTGTTGCTTTCTGTCTTTTATTTGGAATTTATTTCAAAATTTACAGAACACTTTGGCTCACAGGGAGAGCCCTTGAGTGGCAGTCACATTGAGTTCACTCAATTTTCCACATTGTTAGCTCCTAAATGATGGAAGTAGGCTGTTGATCCCTACTACTCTTAAGCAATCGAGAAAATTTAGAGCTGGTAAAAAGTACCAAATTTATAGTCCTGAAGACAGATGTTCTCTGCAGAGTTCCTGCAAAAAATATAGACTGAAAAGCAGTGAGGTGAAACACTTTATTTCATTATGGTCTCTCTGGACCATCGGGACTCTTCTCAGCCCTCTGTGAGGGTAGTGGGGGACAACAAGCTGGGCGAACTGATGACAGCAGTGATAAAGCTCTGGGGGGTGGGAGGGTTGTTTTCTAGCTCAGCCACTCTGGCTGGTCCTTGGGATGCAGCCTGCTTACCAGCCAAAGTTATTCCCAACCTCACAGCCACGGACTGCTTTGCACCAGTGATAGATCACAGGTAACAGCAGGAGGCTTTTGCCTCTGAATCTTTCAGACCAAGAGCCCTTCTGCATGCTTTAAGCACAGGCCTGGAGTATCACATTGAGATGCCATTTGGTAGTAGAAGTGGACGGGAGGTCTGTTCTGTGCCTACTGTTGTCTGTCTGCATGTGGTTGTGTACTGGTAACAATGTGATTTTTACGTTAGAGAAGGAAGAGAAGAAATGAAGTATCTGAACTTTCAGAACTTTCCCAACACGGCCCTAACTCAAGGCAGATTTGTCATTAGACTATAGAGCGATCTATTAAAAGCTTGCAAATTCTTGAGCTTTGAATTTTAGCATCTACCTAAATATCAAATTTGTAGAATAATTTCATCCTTGTTGCTTGGATGACCCAATGTTATTGACATCAGCCTGTCAGCTCTGTCTGCACTCCCTCCAACATTACTTTGCCATGTGCTTTGTTTCACTGTTTTCTGTTTCCAATACTCCCATCTTTTTATTTTTTTAAATAATTCTTACTTATTTATGCTTTGACACTGAGCTATGCTAAGTAACTGAATTGGCTTAGTTGAGCTTCCCCTTGAAATCCTCTCGCCTTCTCCTCCTAAGTGCTGGGATTATGGTTGTATGCTACCTGGCCAACCTTCATGTTTATTTGTAATCTCTTCAGGGAGAGAGTAACTCTAGGAATTAAAATGTTCCTGTCCAGGGCTGGCCAGATAGCTCAGCAGACTAAAGTGCCTGCTTAGGCAGAGTGCAGCAACTGGGTTTGATCTCTGGCCTTCCACGCCAGCCCTGCCCCCTGGGGTGTGCTAAGAGGTCCACTGAGACTGGGTGTGATGGCGCGTGCCTGTAATCCCAGTGCTTGAGAGGCTGAAAACAGGAGAAGCACTATGAATCCGATCTGTGTAGTAAGACTCTGTAGATACTGTACTAAATACACACACACACACACACACACACACACACACACACACACACACGAGTTCCTCTCTAGCAGTATCTGGGAGGGAATGGGTCCAGAATGCTCCATGGACGCTAAAATATACAGATGCTTAATTCTATTATTTCAAGCATCATGAAATTGCTATATATCCTGCCTACATCTTCCTGTGTATTTTATATCACCCTAGATTATTCATAATGCCCCCAAATGGAAATGTTGTGAGAAGTTTTATAGTATTATTAAGGAAACAGTGAAAAAGAAAGAAGTCTACATGTTCAGTGCAAGTGCAATTTGTTTTTCCTTAAATATTTTGACACACCAGAGTAGATGTACCCCTTCCAAGGCATTCTTATCTTTGAGTTTTCTCTGCCTGTTCTGATTCTGGAATTAGCTGTCATCTAATTTTTTGCTTCATTTTGTTTTGGTTGGTTTAGTTTTGAGACTTTGTCTCCCTATATAGTCCAGGCTGGTCTTGAACTCATTATATAGTCAGTGATGGCCTCAAACTCAGAGATTCTTCTGCCTCAGCTTCCTGAGTGCTGTGATTATCAGTATATTCTATGATGCCAAACTGTCTGTTATACAACTTATTTTGACCAAAGGGATTTTATTAAACATGATACAAGAAGAAATACTTAAAGGACTTGCCCTTCAGAGTACTCCTTGGAACAGAACTGCATGGTCTATGAATGTCCAGCTATTCTGACAGAGCAAAATATCCCATGGAAAGCTCCTGAAAGTCAGAATCTCCATACAGGAAGAGAGGCTGTGAGGAGGGTAGAACCTCAGTACAGCTCCAGTTAAATTTGGCCATATGAGAGACTCAAACAGCCCCTTAAAGAACAGAAGTCACCCAGTCAGCCCAATCATGAGAGCTAACAAGGGTTTAGTATAAGAACCTGAGATCTGGGGTAGTTCAGTAAACAGTAATAGTTGATACAATTTGACCTAATTCAAGTTGCATACTTACTTAGCTATCATGACCTAGGAGACTTGTTTAATACATTCACAACAGGGCTTAATTCAAGTCTTGCTTCCAGGCAGCTTAAAACCCCCAGCAGTTCATGCATGACTGCTCCATCAGAAGGGACAAGCTGGCTCGCACATGTTATATTTCCTTATTCAGTGTCTCCAGTTTTACAACATGGGTGATAATTACAGTATCTCACAGGGTTATGCAATGAATTCAGTGCAGCAATAAATGTGAAAATTTTAGCACAATGTCTGAGCCATAGTAAAATCTACTGAATGATAGTAGTTGTGATGAATGTGATCTCAAGATGACCACTGTTTGGATAAGTGCCACATCAATTAGCACCACTGGCAACACTAACACCACAATCATTGTCACCAAAGCCTCCCACACAGCTAGCGTGTAGTTCCCTCAGTTTCTCTACCATAAGGACAATCAATCATTTTTACTATGACATTTCTTAAGCTCACATATACACAAAATTTCTTCCATTCCAGTCAGTGATGATGTAAAGTAATATATATATATATATATATATATATATATATATATATATATAATCTTCCCTCATATTATTTTATTAAGTCATTACAGATTTGCTAAGATTACTTTGAAGCAAATGCAACGGCTATATTGGAATCTAAATCTTCTTCCTATGAATGCTCAGGTCTTTAGATAAAGTTTGTCAGTTCTAAACATAAGAGCTAGTTATACAGTCTGATAAGGAAAAGGTTTTATTCCCCTTATGTTCTATTATTAGTACCTTAAAAAATTACACACACATAGAGGCTGCACCAGAAATGTTGGCTGAATACATGAATCAATTGACAGCTGATTGGTGGCTTAGCAGAATGTGGAGTGCCGAGCCAAACTGCCTGAGTTTCTATTTTGGTTCTGTCATTTATAGGCTATGTGAACTTGAACATTTAGTAGTTCTGTGTGCCAGTTTCCTCATAAATAAAGAAGAGGAAAAATGATTGTACATGTTATCTAGAGATAGTCTAGTGTTTAAGGAACACTCAGAGTAGTGCCTGGCCATGTACAGCTCTCAGTTATTATCATTTCATTATTGTCATATCAAGCTCTGATGATTCATGGAATTTTATGTATAACTAATTTACAGAAGGATAATATATATATACTTACTGAAGGAAGGAAGGCCAGGGAGGATGGTGACATGCAATCTGAAGCAATGGCTTCCAAGTTTCCTTCATGATTACAATGATCCAGGACGATTACCTCAATTCAGACCCCTGCCACTCTACCATCATTTTCTATTTTCTGTATTTGTAACAGTTGCTTTGAAGAAATCATGTTTGTGTAGTTAGGTTTGAATCCAGGGCATTCAAATGAATATTAACAATGCAAGCACAGGGATTATATAAATTAATTAAATATTTTGGTGTAGGCAGTCTTGCATTGACCGGTGAATCTAGTCAGGCGGATACTTAATCATTCCACCAAAGATGAACCACGTGCCATTTCAAAGTTTCCTCATCTCACTGTCTTTCACCAACCTGTAGGGAGACTCTGATGTCGCATGAAACTGAAGAGAAACTAAGAAGGACTAGATGCTCTTGCTACTCCAAGTGTGGCTCATAGCAGAGCCCAAATCACTCAATAGATTATTAGAAGCGCAGAATCTCAGGAGCTAATGTAAGGCACTGAGCACTGACGGCACTCCCTAAGAGAATCACCAGGGGAATGAAACATCAAAATTTGGGTGTCTTGCTCCACCTTGAGAGATTCTAGCATGTCTGGTTTTACCCAGGTATGACAAGGTGTTCAACTTTCCAAGTGATTCTGGTATACAGTCTGTCTTAAGAGATTCTCATGTAAAGAAAGTTTCAGCAGAACAGGAGATTGATTGATTTGGGATCTCTTCTTTCCATGGTTTTCGTAGGGTTCCTATATGACTCCAAAATTTGGAAAACCCTTCCAATTTCTGCACTCTAGTAGAAAGACTTTTTGCCTCCGCTACTTATGGTTAATCTCCTAACTTGCCTACTCTAGCCTGTATCCCATGATTAGTGATTTGTTCACATTATCACTTTGTGATGTTGCTGGCTGGACAATGAGATGTCCAGCATTCATAATATAAACAGGAATATGCTGAAAACCAAAACACTTCCCTACATTTTCAGGGCAAACACTGAGCACTTTCAAATATAGTGATGATGATACTGTCTCCTTGGTTAGGACCATTCCATGACCCTTCTTTGCTGCATTTTAAATTTGCCTGTTGTGGTATGGTGGTGTGATTGCTTTGAATAGACTGAAATACTAGGAAAAGTAACTATTAAATAAAACATTCTCTTTCACTCTGAAATTATTTACTCAAAATGTTAGACTTTTAGTTGATCCTTTATAGTTTACTCTGAATAAGTCAGGCAATGGGTAGAAACATAAATGTGGGGAACTGGTCAAGACCAAATCTTTTTGTGCTTGACTTAAGTAAAATGGAGAGGTTTGGCTCTAGTCTTGTGACTGTTCTTTATACGTGAAAAAGACTTTGAAAATCAAATCCTAATCAAATACTTGAAGATTAAGGTCTTGAATGGAGTTGCTTGGAAAGCAGGCAACAGGAGATCATTATCTGCCTAAACTCTTGCTGCCTGAACTTCACAGGGTGATCTTTCAACAGTGTATTTGACAGCATTTGGAAGCTATTCAAAATTGAGCCTTCTGAGTTCTGATTCACACTTTCCCCGTAGTCTTGCCTTTTAATGAGAGGGGCCCATTGTAGTTGGATGAACATTGATGTCCTGTATGTTCTTTAACATTTGTTTTACCTTCACTCATGCTCCATACATTCCTACTCCGTTTTCTTAGCTGAAATCTTGTGCAAAATTTCTTACATCTCCAAGATTCTCTCTTCTAACCAGTCTGACTTGGGCCAACTCAAATTTTAGCAAACCATGTATGTAGTCTGATGAAAAGCAGAAGCTGTACTACAGGATATAGATAGGTACAGATTTCCTTTATTATGAGTGAATAAGAGGAAAATGCATCTCTTCTCCATCTGCTCTAACCTGTCAAGGAAGTAAAATGAGTAGCAATCTCACGTGAAGTCTTCTAAGTCTGCTAATTGGAAAAGAATCCACAAAAACCCAATTTTCTAGTACTGCACAAGCACAGATATAGATTAGTTTTATGCCTCCAAGATGACATAAAAGGGCAGCAATTTTGGCAGAGGCAAGTTGACTGCTAAACTCATTCAATTTAGTTTTTAATAAGTGACCATAGTAATTCAGACAAGTTATGCAAATTAAGGTGCTTAGAGTCTTTTTGTTCCCTTTTAAGATTAATAAATAAAAATAATTATTCATGTTTATGAGTTTTGGTTGTGTTGTTACGAGCATACCCACAATGTTATTTGTAACTACTGAAACAATGTCAAGATACTACTTTTTAATTATTTTGGTTGGTTGAAAGATTGTTAAATTCTACCAAGTGAAGTATCTGTGAAAATAAAAATACATGTTGATAAAATCCTATGCAAAACTAAACTTTTGGCTTTAATTGGAAAAATCAGGAGGAACAAAACATGCTAAAAGA
Organism: Octomys mimax; assembly: GCA_002564305.1. Taxonomy (NCBI): domain Eukaryota; kingdom Metazoa; phylum Chordata; class Mammalia; order Rodentia; family Octodontidae; genus Octomys; species Octomys mimax. The sequence continues at coordinate 15,892 of NDGM011189563.1, forward strand.
CTAATAATGAAGAAAACTAACTCAGCAAATGTAACCATTTTTAAAATAGGGAAAATAAATCCTGTTGAATCTGAGCAAGAAAAAAATTCCATGATGATATAAGAAGGGTAGGAAATCTTACCAGAGCTGTTCTGTCAATGGATAGGCACCATAATCTGAAACAACAAAGACACATTTTGGTATAGCAACCAGAGAATCGAAAAATGTTCAATTATCTTCAAACATGTAACAACTCTGAAACATATTTATAAAAAAATAAGCAAGCAAGGAAGATACTCTGTCTGATACCACTGGGTTATTTCATTTATTTACTTATTTGGTGGTACTGGAGTTCGAGCTCACTTGGTTGTTTCAGATGAAAATATTTCATCATCATCATTTTATGATCCAAATAGATGACAGGGTGTTTTTCATAGTCATTTTCACAGGCACACGTGGCATATGTCTATTGTGCATAACTATTTTTTGTTTTGTTTTGTTTTTTGTTTTTTGCGGAACTGGGGATTGATCTCAGGCCCTCGCGCTTGCCTGGGAAGTGCTTATTCCACTGAGCCATCTCCCCAGCCCCGTGCATAACTATTTTCTTCTGATACATGTGTTTAAAAGTAGGCAGAATTACACATTGATCTCGTATACTCTTGCTTCTGCTATAAGCAACATCTCAGCATATATCACACGGATTACAGAAGAAAAAAGGGAATACTGTTGAAAGTTAAGAGCGAATTTACAGCTAGAGCAAAGGAAGAGATTTTGGTATTCTACTCCATTTTGGCAGGACTAAGGTGAACAATACTTTACTGAGAATATTAAAATAGCTAGTAAAGAGGATTATCGGCAGAAAAAATGTCTCAGACCATAGGTATGCTAAATATTTTGACTTGGTTAAAAAATGTACATACATATTGTAACATTATATGTGCACCATAAATATGTACAGTTACTATGTATCAATTAAAAATAAACCATAAGGAAAAAAAGCAAAATTTAACAAAAATCCTGTGGAGCTCTTTTGTGCCCCCAGAAATAATAGTGAAAGTGTAGGAATGCAGTTATACCAAGTCAAATTATTCATACCTTGTATGTGTGCTGTACTTATAAAATATTACCTTTAAAATAGTTTTCTTAGGACTTTTCAGATGAAAATTTATTCGAACAACTTTTAGAATTAGCCATCTACATGTTTAGATTCCACCTTTTAATTTTTAAAAAGGATCTATTCCCTATAAAAGAACTTTAAAATTAGAATGCAGGATCAGAATACTAGGTTGGATAGTTTTCCAATATTGTGATCATATGATTTATTTGGAAACAGTGAAGAATGCAACGTAATAGTGTTTTTCTGTATATTGCTATTTCTATCTACCTCTATCTATCTATCTATGCATCTATCATCTAGCAGCTAACTGTCATCTCTGTGTCAACTACACAGTTTAGGAATGAATTAGCTATTTTTCTATTGACTTACAGAAACAATTATAGACATAATTATAAAAACAAAATACAAACATACATCTGTTCTGAACACAAAATATTTGCAGTGAGATTCTTCAATAGGATAAGAGTATTTCAACTTTATCAGAATAATATGTCTCTGTGACACACACATGTACATATTGAGCTGTGTACACAGGTGGTCAGAGGAATGCCCCTGGCCTAAGTGCCTCACACTTCTCTTTCCTTCGGTGTTCTCTTTCTCTTATATCAAAGCTTTACTCCATTACTCTCATGTCTATCAAAAGAGAGCCACAGCGCAGACCAAAGATCAGTTGAATGGCAGGAGAAAAGGTAGCTGAGCTTGAAGGGCATTGGTGACCGATGCTCCCTGCCCATAACCCACATGGGGCCCTGAACCCAGACACAAAACAGGTTTTCTTCCTAAAACAAGAAGGCCAGCAACAACCATTAGGGCTTATTTCATTTTTATCCTGAGAAGCAAGTAATTCTTACTCCAACCATAATTACTTGTAAGTGCTTCATTTTCTTAAAAAGATTGAAATGAAAACACAACTTAAGTTGGCCCAACTTTATAAAAAGCATGTGCTAGGTATTTTAAACCAACAGCAAACAATCTCACTGAATATATATATATATATATATATATATATATATATATGTATGATAAAATATAAATTTTTTAAAAAACAAATTTGAAAAAAGTACAGTTCAGAAATTTCTACCAGTTAAAATTGGAGAAAAAGGCAGAAATGAATGATGTACATTTGTGACATTTCAGTTTTCTGACTCCAGTGCCTACCTTATCAAAGAAGAGATTGCAATGACAACAGTCTGTCCTGAAAGCTTCTCAAAAAGGTCTTAGACTTTATGTTTTCCAAACAAAGAGAACAATTCAAAGAGAGGACTTTAAAAAGTTGGGGGATGTGCAGGGACCGCACACGTACAGCCCTTGTAGGCAGGAGTCCAAATACGTAACTATGAAACATGAGGAAATCTCATAGGCTGGTCAGTACGGCTGGCTCTTAAGAGAGAAAAAGCAAAATCACAGATACTCATGCATACAAAAAATAGCACAAAATACGGACTAGGACATAAGTACATTTAAAATTATTAAAAATAAAAGATGTCTGAGAAACATATGAAGGAAATAAAACAGTATAAAAATATGATAGCTTTTTTCAGTGACCCTTGCCGGCCCCGCCGCCGGGGTGTGCTGAGTTGGTGACTGAGCCTGGGTGTGGTGGCACGCATCCGTAATCCCAGGGCTGGGGAGGCTGAAAACAGGAGAATCACTACAAGTCCAACCTATGTAGTAAGACCCTGTAAACTCTGTCTGAAATATATTAACAAATAATTTAAGTTTTCAATCAGTACTGATTATAATATTTCAAAATACATAGTATTTGAAATATAAAGAATCATCAGATATAATGAACACTAATAAAGAAATAACTAAAGGGAAGACAGGGTTAAAAAATATACCTCTAACCTTGCCCAGAGAAGCAAAGAAAGAAAAGCATGAGAGAAAATATAGGATAAAAACATAGTGCGGGAAGGTCAAATAGAATAAGAAAAAAAATTGGGAAAATCTTAACTGAAGAATAAATGAATAAGTTTCACAAAACATGACTCTGCATGCTGGTGTATGAGTTGATACATGTCACCCTCTCTTTCTCCCTCCCTCCCTGCCTGTCTTCTTCCTTCCAGAAAGAGATAAATGTAAGGTTAAACACATTTAGGAGACAAATAGGTGCTTAAATAGGAGCAAAATGTGCCTCTAGCAAGCTTTCTAAAAAGAGAAAGTGATGCGTTAAAAACTAAGACTCTTGTCTCCAAAGTGCTCAGGGACAATAACTACTATTCCAGTAATGTTTCCTCGTCTCTGTATTACATATACAGACACTAAATGAGACAGTTAGAAACCAAAGCTATGACTTTACTATCATCTCTTCTCTTATTAAGGGAAATTTAAGGATATAATTTATTAAAAAGTCAATTATAAAGGATATTCTTTAGGAAAAGGTAAACTGAACTGCAAAAGTAAAAGGTAGGAAAATGGCTAATAATAATTGAAATCACATAGATTAATCCAAAAACATTAACTAAAAATATAACTCAGGACATTTATTCTAGAAATTGAAAATACCACATATCTATAAAATACCAAATAGGGGAGAAGTTGTAAATATGGTGTTGTGAAGTTCACATATTGTTTGGGAGATGAGTGAATATATTTATTAACTTTATGTTTTGTCAAATGAAGTATAATCATTACAGTTGATCAATAGACACAAAAAGTAGAAAAATAGAAGATATAATATAAAGGTCATTTGATGAGAGAAAGCAATGAAAAAGAATTAAGATGCATTATAGCCACACATTACCTTCCCACCAGGGATATAAATGTCATTTATTTCAATTACAGAACAAAATCATGAAACTAAAAAAAAAAAAAAAAGAAAGATCAGTAAGAGACAATCAGAAAAATGAATGAAATAGAATGCACAGAAACAAATAAATTAAAAGAATGCGAATAGATAATTTATGCAGTTAAGAAGATGGATAACCACAAAACGTTAAAGAGCACAACTGTCCGAGATTCTGATAATCTCTCTCCTCTTCTTACCAGGACTGCACTGGCTGCCGGAATCACTCTCATTTTGCTATGAGTAGTATTAACTCTACCAGCTCCCCTGATCTGCCTCAAAAATCTTCCTCTACCCTATGTTTTCAAAATGAAAAAAGTTAATCCATGATTTCCTAAGGGCTTCCACTGCTTGAGAAAGTAAGGGAATATTTTTTAGTAAAGGACAATACATTTTAATAAACAATAATAAATCTTAACTGATGTAACCCCCTTTCGCAGTCTTAAAACTCAAATAGCCCCAAGCATTTGGTTAATGTTGCTGGTCAGTAGCCTCCAGTGTTTCTTGTCTCTAGAATTTAAGGCTTTAGGTTTTTTACTTTTTGTCTTCTCGTTTTCTCCTACTCTTCATCTTAGATTTTGAAAAAGTTCAAGCACTTCTACTAAAAAGTCTCTATCATATCGCTTCTTGTTCCATTACTTTGTAAAAAATATTCTGACCTTGTTCCATCCCCCAAAGACTCAGCAATAAGTCAATATCAAGCAAATAAAATCATGAATTAAAATGAGTAATGAGGATTTTATTCATTGTTTATTCTTTAATCATTCGTTGAATGAATATTTTATCGTTTATTAAAGCAGTGTTTATCACCTACTACATCTCATTTGGTATTCCTAGCATTGGAGAGACGGTGGTAGCTCCAAGCACAGCTCCTCTGCTGCCCAGTATAGAGAAGCAGTTCCACGTGAATATTTACAAGTGAAAGAAAACTGCAACTCTGTAGCATAGGGCTTAGCAAAATGAAAGTACTGAATTACATCTTTACCACCTCCCAACTTTTGCCACACTTCCTGCTGGTCCCTAAGGAAGAAAAGGCCCCTCATGAGCAAAATTGACTGGCAAACATTTGGAGTCCATAAGATCACCATTCTTTCTCTATCATTTTACATTCATAAAACACTTGTCAAGTTTGCCAATTTCAGCCAGTGATCGATTGCTCCAGGCAGCAACCATTTCTTAGAGCAACCCTTGCCTTTTCTTCCTCCAGATTCTTTCCACAAACTAAAATCCACACCCTACTTTATAGCATCACATTATTTTCCCTGAAAGGTGAACTTTAGGAAAAGCCTATGCAACAAATACACAATGAAGCTCAGGTTAAAATTATTCCATTTACTTGCTTTGATACCAGTTTTCAAGTTTTGACTGAACAAGGATCACTGCAATCGTTTCTGATTAACATGGTGGGTTACCCGTCTACATAAAAGTGCTAGGTACTTCTGGGTCAGGAGAATAGCAAGACAGAAATAAAGAAAACCACTGCAATCTCTTGGATTCTTAACCAAGTCGGAATATATGAACAATACCACTTGAAACAATGTCAAGGCAATGCTCTGCTCCAGTGCATGTTGCATAACTATAACCTGGGTAAAATCTTTTTTCAATTTCAATTAATAAAACTGTTAATTCAAGATCTGTTTAAGCAACATTATAGTTTGCATTTGTGCAGAGTTCAATTATTCTTTGTAAGACAAAATAAAGCAATAAGTAAAATAATATCTAGCAGATGTCGTGATTGTTGCAGAGTGAAATTTTTAGCATGTTTACCTCTGGGAAGACAGGTGGACGCATCATTTCCTACATTTTCATTATTGGCTCCATCTAGGTTGCTTATTCTTCAACTCAGAGAGCTGTTGGAAAATATATTGAGGTTCGTCCTTTGGCTTTTATCTTCTTGAGGTAATTTTCAATTTGTGAACACATTTTAAACACTATGGTTTTGCATAATTTTTGAATATTTGATATTTGACATAAAAATTAGCAATTTTCCATTAAATTTTCTCATTACTTTCATTGTTTATTGAATTATATTCTTTGGATAACCTCAGATTGGCGTATCTAAGGCTAATATAAAATTTACCTTTGTATTCTCTTTTATGAAAGAAATATGTTAAAAATGACCAAAAGAACAAGATTTGAAGAAAAATGTTTAACAAAAATGTAGATATTTTTGAAACATTATGGTAACTCCCTGAAAATTCTTGTTAAGAAGAAAATAGGTACACATTAATTTTTTAGATCAAGTTTTAATTTGGGGAGAGAGACACCCAAAATGTGTCCATTTTAATCTTTTAGTCACAATCAGAAGACTTAAAACTTTAAACGTGAGTAAATCCTGATTTGGGGTTTTGTACAAAGCAGTTGATGAGTTGAATCAATAGAAATAAGAAATGAGAGGAGAGTTTAACTAATTAACTATGTAGTTAAACTATTAGTTTAATTTAAAAATTACCCATTATTTGTACCTTTTTATGAAGATCAGGGCTTCTTTTATAACATTAACTTACTTTTCTAATGGATGCCAGTCTTATTTTTCTTCACAAATCCAAAATGCTAGGATAAGGGTAAGAGTTTGATAAATTCCTAAACTTTAATTCCACTCTTAGAAGAGAAGGGATTATACCAAGTCTCTGAAACTGTGAATCAAGAATCAATAATTAGATGATTGAGGTTTTGTATTTTGATAGAGGTCTAGGGATTAGACCTCACACACACTGTGAGGCAAGCAATCCTCAGCCCTTTCATGTACAAGCTTATAGAGGTTATTTTGAGACACTGTGATCTTAAAATTATATTTGATACAAATTTTTCCATCTCTAGCACCTCCTCTCTATAATTATTATCTTGCAAAATTTGAGTTAAATTTAATGGAAGTTGTACAAGAAGAAGTTAAAATAGATAGTAGAAGTAGAATTTAATGATTACTGACATTATAAGCATAGAATGGCAAACTACCTGTAGGAAGAACTACTTTGAGTTGGGGATAAAGTGGTCAAATTTAAAATATGGAAATCTTAGGTTCACATATAGAAACCATGAGAATGACTTTTGGAAGTAGAGAAAGGAAAAGTTGAAGAAATCTATTTACTTGTAAACCTCGGTGAACCACTACTGATGTTTTTCAATATTTGATTGTTGCTATTTGCTTTAAATTCTGACTGCAAAGGAAATGATTGTAAGTACAAATTAGGTATTTCTTTCTTCAAAGTTTAGATCAACTAGGAGCTGAATTTAACTGAACTAACAAAGCCTAGGTAAATGGATACAACTAGAGACCATACTCATAAGTTAAACAAATCAGACTCACATGTGTAAACATAGTATTGATTCCAAAGTGTAAGAAAATACAAAAACAAATAAGATCCAAAAGGCATGATAGATATTGTGAAAGGGAAAGGAACTGCTCAAAAGGGTGGGGGGAAAAGAGAAAAGATGGAAGAGAAATACACACACACACACACACATGACAGCTAATTAAGATAATTGTACTATTAATTTTTACTAGCTCATTAAAAGTAATGATTAGTGCTGATATTGTTTGATCAATTTTGTATGGCTATATCTAGTAATCCGAGCAACTATATTGAAGTTGCAACATAATAACTATTGTTAATTTCCTATCATCTTGTTTTGAAATCCATACTGTTTTCTCTTTATTCTATTTAAAATAAAGAAGAAATAATACATCACTTATGAAGAGTCAGGTAAAAAAATCACAAGTATGACAAATTTTCCAAGCTCATGTCACTCATTTATGTTTTCCAATGTGTGTGCTGTGTGTACAAATGGGTCCTTATTGAGATTAATACCTGCATTGCTTATTTGTTCATTATCCTAGAATATCATAATAAAGTGGAAACTTAACATCATTCTCAATATAAAGATCATTACAATCAAGAGAACAAAAGAACAATTTTCATCAGCTTTCACTTAGCATATGTTATAAAATATTTTTAAATCCAATATTATATTAACAGGAATT